>UZAN01039785.1:62266-92384 GCA_900618425.1 Echinostoma caproni | reverse complement strand
AAGGACAGTGGTGGCCCGGGGGGGGGGGACATCGTCACCAAATTATCACTCCGTAGAACCTTTGTTCGAAACCCATCACAACTACCACAACTTAAAAATTGGAAAAATGTATTTTTATTTCCTTTTTATTTATTGAATATACAAATGTACAGCCAACATTCAGGAAGGGGGGCCGCGGCCATACAAGGTCGACCTGGGAAGACGAGCGGCGTTGGAACTGTTCGAACCCGGGACTACCAGGTCACTAATTGGTGACCTAACCACTTGGCCACCCCATATGTGTGTTGTATGGCAGCCCGTTTACTGATCACTTACCCTTGCTGAAAATTGTCATCGTGTATACTTAATAGAAGGAAGTTTAAATGCAGAAAAGCTGAATATGGGTACAGCGTCGAAAGCGAGCATATACGGTTCCAGGGTTTGGTCAATTACTAATCTAGTGCAGTCTTTGGTTGACGCCAATGCTGACCAACTGGNCCTCAACCGAATTTTCTGTCTTAGTTCGCATTCGACTCCGGTAATTAATTTGCCAGTTAACACCATTTCTACCTTGATCTGATATAGTGCCGAATCTTACCTTTCATTTAATTTCCTTTTATTGATTATGCATTGATATATAAGTTTCAGGAAGGGGGAAGCGGTCAATCAAACGGAGGCCACATAACACGGAAGAATGGAGAAAGTCAGGCGGTGGTGGTGCGATTCGAGCACGCATCCTCCCGGCAGATAAGTTGGCGACCTTCTTCCCATTTGACGGTTATTTCTCAAGTTCAGCTGTCCCCTCCAGAGACAGACCAGCTGCAAACATAGCTGGTTAATTTTCTGATACGAAAATCACTACGGTTCGAATCAGATAATTTCATTTCCGGTCTGCTTTGGTTCACAAGTTTCTGTGTATGTCATCAAAAGTGCCGATTATTGTTTGTAATAACTTCAGGAGCAAAGCTATTTGGAGAATATTATTTTCAGATAGAAGGTTAAACGGTCAATTTCCACTCCTGTAATTTATGTTACGGTCTCCTAATGAATTATCTAGTAAAATAGTTACCTTGTGAATTGACTAAACTGCTCAGCTAGCATTTCAGCATCGATCGCTCAATTTTAGTAAGCCAACACCTAGGGAACATGTAGCAAGTAGTCAGAGACTGAAATGGAAAGGTGTTGTGGTATGCAGTATTGACACTAGACAGCCGATGTTAGTCGAGTGGTCTGTTGGTAACTTGTTAGGTTAACGACCCTTTTACAAATTCCAATGATTTAAAACAACGTGATGACATATTTGCCCAAAGTACAGTGCGACTGTATTGAATCAGGTGGATCAGTAGGGAATTACGAAAGCGTCATAATTGCGTTGTCAGAGGATTTTCTTTGAAACGTAAATGCTAATAAATCGAAATAATTCTTCTTTTCATAAAACTAAAACATTTGGATCTCGTAACGAGTTTGAACAGTCAAGTCAGAAAATCGATACTGCGAGATACCAAATACACGTGTGTGAATCAATGACTCAACATGCACTACTGATTCTGACTGCATAATGTATAACGAATTAGGCCATCGGACGCCACTTAATGGACCTCGATCACGAGGTAAACCCTGCGAACGCATCATCGGTTTTGTTACGTTATTGTTATAAATATCGACTAAGGTTACTCGAGGTATTATTGATCATTCGATCACCCGGGGTGGCCCGTTGGTAAGGTCACCAAATTATCACTCCGGAGATGCGTATTCGAATTTCATCATTACCGCCTGACTTTCCTCATTGCGTGTGTTGAACGACAGCACTTAGATTGACCGCTTCCCTCTTCCTGAAAATTACATGTTTGTGTATTCAATAAAAGGAAGTAAAATGAAAAAAAGAAACCCACGTTGTGTCCAAAAGCACGTGACACTCACCCTTGGCTTTCAGTGCCTGTCACCAATCACGTGCAACACGCACACGTTCACAAACACATGCACATATATATGCTAAAACGTAACTACCTTTTTTAGTTCAACTCACTTCCTTAGATTTATGCGTACTCGATCAATCAGAGTATACGAAAGGAATTCCTTTCGCAGTGTTTGTCGTCTGATTTACCTTCATCTTTCATCTTTTTGTTTTACTTCCTTTCATTGAATACACATTATAGTCAAATAAATGAAACTGTTTCACTTTCAATGGATCGAAATGCTACCAGTCGAATACGGGGTTACAACTAGGCAATCTTAGATATGGGACTCTTAATTACTAAACGTTCAGTGCCATATAGTTCAGTGTTGTATGCATGCACTACTCATAACTAGCTACAATTATCCTTACAAAATAATGCTTCGAAACTCCAGTTTTCAAATCCGCAACTGCTACACATTTATCACGTAATTATAATTAAGATTATTCACTCGATTGCGCGTCAAAATGTTTATTGATAGAAAACACGACAACCAAAGCTTACCAAAGATTATATAAACCTTGAGTAAAATCGAAGCTGACTAAATCCTGCAATCAGTCTCTATACCTTTCAACTTCAAGTGAATCCGCCGTAACTTCAAGTGAATCCAACCAATCGCATTCCACTGGGAACCCCACAAGATTATTGGTGTTTCGGCCGTCAAATGTCACCGATTGAATCGGGTCTGTCTAAACCCCTTCCAGTCCGAATGAACTCACTTCCCCGAAAACAAACAAAAGTACTTTTTTAGTGAGTTACCGAGCGAGGAGGAAAGTTTCGGTGGGGTGAGGTGGGCCGTTCTACCCCTCCATCCCCACTCTCGTTCCACCCGGGGACGTTATGTTCGTGATCGTTGATCGAGTGTGCGTCATAGACACTAATGAACGAACCCGGAGTTAATTGACCTCTGTCGGTCGGGTAAGGAAGTGAATCACATCCCCAGCAATGCTTTCCAAACAAGCCATTCTTATCCGTCACCATTTTGGCATGTTGATTTCGGAGCTGCTTTTTGATGTAACTATTCTTAATGCTCCATATCATTTCAATCGGACTCAAAGCTGATCAATGAACGTTTGCAACCATTACAAACACAATTCGGAGTTGTGGGATCCTCTTGTAAGAATATAGTTCAGCAGTCCATCATGGATAACTGGAACTCATTCATATCACCACCTGTCTCATTCACTAAACTATAAATGATCGCGCAGATGTAACCAGTATGTGAAAAGATGCGACGGGTTGATAAGTGATACAATAAAGATAAGAACCTATGCGATGAAGCTGAGTAGCAAAGGGAAAGGCTGTAGATGACGGATTGTTGCCATTAGCATTGTGGATTGATTTTAATTATCAGCTCATGAATAGGTTTAAATTTGATCTTACTATTCAGGTGAAATACTGTTACTTCTTTCACCATTGTTACCATTGTTAATTGTATTATCAAGGTGCATTTCAATGTCAGAAATACGAAAGCCATCGAACTA
The DNA here is from genome assembly GCA_900618425.1 of Echinostoma caproni. NCBI lineage: Eukaryota > Metazoa > Platyhelminthes > Trematoda > Plagiorchiida > Echinostomatidae > Echinostoma > Echinostoma caproni. The sequence continues at coordinate 88,966 of UZAN01039785.1, read as the reverse complement.
GATTCAAAGGAATCAGTTTTATTTAAGAAAAGCTCGGCCTCAATGGAATTTACTCATTGGGTTATTGAGGGCTTAAACTGACTCCACGCATGCGATGAATCATGCTCACGTTCACGTCTGGAAATTGTGACCGATTTATCGATCCATCTTGAAGTGATTCACTTCCTTACCCGACCGACAGAGGTCAATTAACTCCGGGTTCGTTCATTAGTGTCTATGACGCACACTCGATCAACGATCACGAACATAACGTCCCCGGGTGGAACGAGAGTGGGGATGGAGGGGTAGAACGGCCCACCTCACCCCACCGAAACTTTCCTCCTCGCTCGGTAACTCACTAAAAAAGTACTTTTGTTTGTTTTCGGGGAAGTGAGTTCATTCGGACTGGAAGGGGTTTAGACAGACCCGATTCAATCGGTGACATTTGACGGCCGAAACACCAATAATCTTGTGGGGTTCCCAGTGGAATGCGATTGGTTGGATTCACTTGAAGTTACGGCGGATTCACTTGAAGTTGAAAAGTTATACAAGCCGAATATTTGCCATGCCGTACTGTGAATGTGCTCTTAGCCGAACAGGCTACTTTGCGTCATCAGAACAGGGCTTAATCGGTGAATGTTCAATGGGTTGCTTCAAAATGGCATGGGAGAGAAATGAATGTAGGAATATATCAGTTGGTGTGTTCTCGGCAGAACGATGATCAATGAACAGGTAGTTTTCCTTCGCCAGCTACCCGCTCGATCGCGTAGCACAAGGGTTCCTTCCCCTTGGACAACTGTTCGTATGCTACATTCACATGCTACACATTTTCCATATCGCAAGCATGTGAAAATTTATCCTCTCAACAAATAACGCGCATTCACAAGCTCACTATTTTTACACTTCATATTAATCCAATCTCATCATAGTTCCAATGCGACTTGAGGGCGAACTGTCATAGTTTAAATTGTGGCTGGAACTGACAATTTCATCAGCTAGCCGGTTGTTCAGAGTGGAGTTATCAGACTGAGAGCAGTGACAGCAGTGCTCCGACTTAGGATTCATGGGATCAGCAAGTCAAGCAAGTAAGTGGTTTGGCAGTGGTTTGGCTTCGACTCTTAACCGAGGTCCCATCACGGATAAACAAATCTTGCACGGCTGGCGAGTTTGAGCTGGGACAACATCGTTATCCAACATCCATCCCTATTCACACAAGCATTTTATCCTACAGACAGTGTTCGGTTCATTGCACTACACACCAATTACACGCTGATAATATGCAATAAAATCCCATAAAACAAATCTTATTGCGTCATAAGTAATCATCAAAAGGTTTCCAAAAAGAACACAAACCTTCAGTGAGGAACAGAGGAAAACAAAGCCAGATACGGGGACTTACACTTTGCGCTCGACTTTCTGCATTCAGCAGCTGTTGCAGATCAAGCAATGACTGGCCGGAAGTGATCGAGTCAAACGCCAATGGTCGATTGCTAATTTTGTCCCGTTCATTTTGAACAGCTAAAATGAACGGAGTAGACAAAATACCAGTATATTTGGAATATGAAGGAAAAAGTGCTGTTTATAAAATTAATCAATCATCTTGATTTCAGCAACTTCGATTGACGGAGGAGCATTCCAGATACAAAACAAGTAAAACAGTTAGGAATGTGCACAAGCCAGGCATGGTTCGAACAATGCGCAAAATGAAACTAAGAACAAAGAAAAAGATGAGTAATCCAGATCACTACCACCACCCTGCGTTCGTAAAGCACGAAACGTTAAACCGTACTCACCCGACTTTTTCATTCCCACCCGGAAACACTTTCGCAGACGGCAGTATCGGCACTGATTCCGTTTGTCCTTGGTCACAATACACTGACGTTTGTGACGACAAGAATACGAATGATTCCGCCGCACAGATCGTCTGAAAAATCCCTTGCAACCGTCACAAGAGAATGCCCCGTAGTGTTTACCTTCCAGTTCAGATGGATGGATAGCAGGTGGAGTGAGACAGAAATTCCAGAGAGAGAGAGACAGACAGAGAAAGACAGAGAGATGAAGGCGGTTTTAAAATTCACTGCCTAAATCAGACAAAGGTGATTCAGTTGAGGATTTGCATTTGATAATCTATTCCGAAGGAACAGTCTAACGCTCTCAGGAACGGTATTCCTCTTGTTTCGAAGTAACTTGGGTTGAAAACAAGGAATCACTGGACAACTGTTCCAATCTGAATCTCATCAGCAATGAGAATTCATCGAATCTGAGACCTCACGGGCATAACGCAATTATGCTATCAAATCTAGACCAGACCAGCGGCCCAGCTTTTCCCAGCTTTTTAGCTCCCGCTTCGTTTGCACGAAAATTCATCATATAATCAAATCAAACTCTCCACTACTGTCATAAAGGATGTAATCAGGTTGTGAAAGTTTCAAACCGAGTCATAATTCTGGAGGCTGGTGCTGAGATGCGCAAGGTGTGATACCCACACTAAGCTCGCAAAGATGGATTGTGCAATATGCTGTAAATTCTTTCTTCAATATCCTCATCATGGACCCACGCGATTAGTTAAACATAACTTATGAACAGGTTAAACATAGAATACGTGAACACTGCTACGTACGCAATCGTCCAGCAATTCCCATTGATTGTTCAATGAGGTGGTACAGTTGTTCACGGCAGGCAGTGACCATTTTGTCCGTGAGCCAGCTTCAGTTAGTTTTAAGCCACCGTTTAATCAATTTATGTATTCTCAGGGTCATTCATTATATCGTTATGCCGGTTCCCATCAGCCCTGTGACTTGTGTGTTCTGATTTCTTGTATTGGGTTACTGGACCCCTAACAATAGTACGCATTAGCGTCGCGATTGGTACTCGGTCTTAAGGAACACTTACAAGAAAATGATACTAACGCATGAAATGAACAGAAAAGGTTTTTGATTTTCATTGACCGTCCATCAAACTTCATCTCCACGCACAATACGCAGTTCATTCGGTTAGCCATGTACTCAGAAACTGTCATAGTTGATTTTCACTTTTACTAGTTTTGACCAGCAGTGTGTATCCTCCAGGTCATTCGGGATTAGAACTTCTTAAGTCGCGTGTCTTTTATATGCAAACCAGATCACACCGTAGCTGATCAGGGTCCTATACCTTTCCAACTCACGTGTTCCAAAAACCTAAGCTAAGGATCTCCAAAAGCAAAGTTGTGTAACTCGCGTAAGATTTCCCGACACTTCACACAGCCTAGATGTACGGCGGTGAAAAATCCACCCGCCTAATATGTGTGGTATCACGGGAAGGCGTATGCGGTGGGACTTAGCGAACGAAATCCAACGCTGATCACGGCATTGCTTACTTTAATTTGAGAGATCACGGCATTTGTTTTGAGAGATGGAAGAGCGCTTCCCTAATGTCTGGTTTAACGGATGAACTTGGGTTTATGCGAGGTGATAAAGTCTGCTCAATGATTAGTCCAAATCGATGACGTTCAACTCACTACTCAACTCACAAGTAACTATGAGATCGAATGGGATAAATATGTCTTCTGTTCAGAGTCGCATCGGTTCAGCTGAGATTAGTTGAACTATGCTCATTTTCCTTCACTATCCGGTGGAATAGGCTTCTGTCAGCCTGAATACCATCTGACATTATTTTTTGGCAATAAAACTATGAAACTGTCTAATTTCTCAGACGAGAGAGAAAACTAACCCTAAACGAAAGCTAACTAAGTTCAAACTTTTGTTATTACTACTTGATGGACTGCGTTCTCTGATCGGAACCTTCATTATGGTTCCCTTCCCCAGTTGAGTGTGATCTATGGGATCTTCGTAAATCCGAAATAGCTGGTATATTACGCAACATTAAGTTTGACTTTGGGATCAATGAACATGATTAGCTAACAACAAAGGTAACAGCAACAACAACAAAAATGGGGACTTCAAAAGTGTTCAGTTAACACAAATGAGGCGGTAACAAGCTGACGTGAATGAGAATAAGTGCTCGGGNGTGCTCGGGTTTCTTGCGTGCGATCGAGTGGTAAAACAGTAAATCTGATCCGTGGAATGTGATAGCACAAACGTGTATCGCTCAAGACGTGGCCGACGGTCAGTGAAAACGGTGACGCAGTTCATTGAGACGATGCATCGAATTAGTGACAGGTAAAAGAGATGAGGGTTGAAAAGAAAATGATATGTGTGTATCAAAGCGCCGTGGTACCGTGGCACAACCGTATGAATCGGAAAGTTTATTAGCGCTACCCAACTCAAACAAATGTACTATATAGATTATTTGTTGACTACAATTGCCAGTATCTATCAATTTTCTTTCAGCAGCATTTCATGCGTGCGTTCGCAATGATGGTTTCGCAGAACGTTCTAAAACGGGAACCACACAGTTGTCATTTCCTTTTTAAATCTGCAAGTGAATTTGGCCATCATTTAGTTCAAAATGATACCATAAGAATCCTATGTGAGCTGAAACACGCACTATATTCTAACAATACACGTCCTCTTCCCCATTGGAATCACACGATTTAGATCATTCTGTAATCTCAGTAGGAATATTGTTGTGTATCGATTTGACTTTCTACTTACAGAAAACTACCATCAAGTTTGACAAAGGCAGTTATTTTTTCAAGCGTCACAATTCACGTGAATTTCTTGACTGGATTGGATGTCACAAACCGGGTAATCGAATCCGGAATGGGTTGGAAGAATTTCAGTTTTCGAAAGTTCGACTTTGAACCTATGACGTCCTTGGTTTCGGCTATTACAATATGATGAAACTGTGAGACAGTTATACACAAATAGAAACGAGCTGTTCACACGCATGTCTCTTGGAAAAATTGCATAGTGCGTTTGACTTACTGAATGAGAATCCAGAGGTTGGTTACAATGCTAACGATTATGAAATAGACAAGCTCACCCTGAATTGCCTAGACCAATGAGAACGTTCTAATCGTAGTTCAATCGTAGTTCCTGCCACAGCTTTGGCTCGCTACTTTGCCTAACGGGCACAGAATCACGGACGCTTAGTTGCTTGACGAACGCTTCTGCCAAATGGCCTTGAACAAACGGCTTAATGTATTCAACTCATAATTCATCCCGATTTAGATGAGTAACCCTTGTTTCACATGTGATCTATTCACCAAACTTACCGGTTGCTCGATCTCCACAAATCAGGCACAGTGAGCTCACCCCGAGACTGACTGGATCCAACGTCTCAGACGGTTCGGTTTTCTCCGGGGTGGGTGACGTGTCGACTTCTATTAGGCTGGAGCTGAGCATTGCGCATGACATCCCTTTCGATGCGGACATACTGGGATCGACTTCTGCCGGTTGTAAATCATACATGTTGATTGCTGAGCTGTGCGGAGATTCATGCGTTTCATGGGTCTCGTGCATAGACTGGGTCGGGGGAAGCATGGCCGACGCATATGTTGATCCCACTGTGTGATGGGATTGAGAATAGTACTGATAACTGGCCGATGTTGCATTGTCTACTAACCCAACTGTCAAATGACTTCCCGTGAGAGGACCGGTGGTCATAGGTTGCAGCTGATAGTCCATGCTTGTCATGGAATGATCGTGGTGATGGGCTGCTGACTGCTCAGATTGGTGCGATTGCTGGTGCTGTTGTTGTTGCGACTGTTGTTGTTGCGATTGTTGTTCACATGCTTCTTCCAACATTGATTTTTCCCGAAAAGATGAGATCGGACTGAATAACTGTGATTCCGTGAAATAGGTCAAACTGGTCGGAATACTGTGCGCATCGAACCGCACCAAACTGTGGGGAAGCTCACCAGCTACAAGACCAAACGGTTGTGCCGAAATCGAGTGCGTCCGTGTGATCAGGAATCAGAATGGAAAATAATAGTAAAGATAGAATCGATGGGAAAATCAAATGTAAAACAGCTTATGGGCTAAAAATGAGTCCTCGAACTTCATGGCACACGTTTTCTTTTACTCATTCACTAAAACTGTCAGAACGGGACCTTTGGTTTGTGATGACTTTACAACAATTCACAATCCCCTCCCCTGGCCCTTGTTCGAGTACCTGCTCGTTCAGTAGTTCAAGGATTTTCTGACTGTTTTTGATTTGAACTTGCTGCTCTGTATTGTATAGCGAGTCTTCGTGTATATCAGATACATGTTTATATATGATGTGATCTATACATATGAATGCTTAACAGTCAACTGTTATCGATTGTTGGATCGGTCTACTCTGAAACATAATCACCTGTCCGCTTTCTCGGATTGTGATCCGACAAAGTTTAAAACCAAAATATGTAAGCTAGAACTTTCCCAAATGTCCTCCTCAAATTGTCTGAACTGGCCTCCACAGATTGAATAACATAGTATCATAACATATTCGAGCTAAGGTGTTTCATTTTCAGCGACAAGAGATTATTAACAGTTATCTAATCGTTGTGCTTGTAATAGGCATTGATTTGAGGAACCAAAATGAAATACACAGAATATTATTGTTGAAATAAATATTTAGTAAACTGAAAAATCATTCACTACTAGAAATATGACGAGAATGTTAAAAATCAAGTGACAAGTAAGCTTCTAATCATAGTTTTTTACTGGAAGAAGACAGCCGAACTAATCCAAGGTGCAAACGGAACAATATACAGCAACAAAAATTCAAAAGAACATCTTGACGGGATACAGTAGAGAAAAGTGTATATCAAATGAACAAGTGATAGCAAAACAATTGTGCCCAATAAGAGGAAAAAAACACCAACGCGAGATTGATCAAGTTCATAGTGAAAGACATCATATTCACTAAGAAAACCGGGAAGAAAAGGGGTGATACTTTCTCAGTAACTGATGGTACGAACAGGGCGAGGTCTAAGTTTGGAAAGAATACGGGAACTGAAATAGAGTCCCAATAGGATAGGCATGCGAATAGCGGTCTTAATTAGACAGTTTATGGCTGGGAAATTTATTAAACGCTTCAAAATGTTTATTCACATTGAAATGTAGGAAGAAATTGCTTGCCCCTAGTACTATGTGATTTCACATTGAGAAAGTGTGGCCGTTGGTTACCATTGCTATTTTGAATGGATACCTTGCTTGTTAGTTCGATTGGTTGTGCTGCCTTTCCTCCCAGTCGGATTTATTTGCTTTACGGTGATTGGTGCATGCTGACCACTTTGAAAACATTGTCCATCACAGTTAATTACCCTCAAGTATATTACACTCAGTATTTTGCCCTTTCTGTTCTCCTTGACCCCTTTACGGATCTCTGCTCGGTTGAAAATACGGAATCCCGGTGACTGACAATCAACGTTTAGTTGCATATTTCCATCCAAGACAACCATGTCCTCATTGGTCAGCACGAGCATCAGGTCGGTTTTTCCCTAAGATGACGAATCTAATGTGTACCTTCGAATCACGCACTCAACGCAATACAAAGTCTGTACGCAGGAATCCCGACTCCATCAAAATGTCGAGGACTCATTAGTTGAAATCAACGAATTTAAATGCACAGAACGCAAGATGTAGAGTGACCATACCCTATCCTCTTGGGGCGGCGAATCTGACGGTCTTTTTGATCATTCCGCCAATAACATCAACTGTTTAGCTACGCAATGTGTTTCGTAGATTTTCATGATCTAAGAACCATCATCATAACAAATTCATTCACACCTCCATTTTGTTCTCAGTCTTACATTCCATCCTTTTTGATGCATCTATCCCGTCTTTTATTTCCCTGTTAGGTGACAGACTCCACATTGTTAATGGTGTCTTTAATCACGCGTCCACTTATCTCATTACCTCTTTCGGTTTAACTGCTGTTCGCCACGATAGCAAATACATTTTTTAGACAAAGTAATTAACGATCACTAGAATCATTTTGCTTTAAAACTCAGCTCATGATGCCCAGATTATACTCCCGTCCCGTTTACATTTACATTACATTTACAAAAAACAACCAAATCACTAATCACCTTCACAATCTCTCCCATGGACACACTTTTCTTCTTAAGCGTTCCACTAATGTTGTTTCTTCATGGTATTCTGTCTGTCCTTGTTTACATAACTCAGCCCGCTAATTCACTAGGACACTCAACAAGATCGTTAACCTATGCTGCTCTTTCGGGAAATCTGTTTGTGAGTAACAGCAGAATAGCATCTTCACTATTAAAATCATACAGAATACAGAAGAAACGAACGTTTAGATCTAAAGATTCAGCATATGTCAAGTGTTGTTCAAACCTGATCAAAGACTTTGTGGGTCGTGCATTGCCTTGCTTCTGTTCTGTTGCAAAAGTAAACGCATAAGGCAAGAAATCAAATTGAAATGTGGGACCAAAGCCGAAACTCTGAACTGTGCAACAGACTTGGGAAAACTAGCTACAGTATTTATTCATCCATCCAACAAGTTTACCACACCATTTGCCCTGTCTGATCCCGTTTAGTTAGAGACTCCTCCAAAAGAGGACAATTTCAAGCTTTTGTGGATCACTGAAACTACGTCTGGGTGTTGGGCCCGATGGCTTTTCTCCTCCCCTCTAGAGATATGGAATCAATTCCCTTCCTAATATATTTACGTCATGCTTAAAGATTTTTTTAAGCACGTGTTTCATCCCAGACTATTGGAGACCGGTAAAAGTGTTCCCATTTCCAAATCCTCTCATTTCACTGTTCTAACAAAAAGCTTCCTTCCCAACTCGATAATTTCTGTTGATTATTGTTGTTTTTGCACACACACAATTTCCCTCTTGATTTCCCGTGTGATCCTTTTCAGTTTACCTAAAAAGGAAATAGGTGTACGCTAGGTGCAGTTTGTTCTCTTGTACATAAAAAAATACTGAAGTCTATAAATGACTGAAAAATCTGTACCTTAGGTATTTCTAGATTACTCATCTGCATTGGATGCTATTCCTTGCTCTCTCCTTATTCGTAAACTTGAGACCTTCGGTTATCTCGAGCAGTTTTTATCCTGGTTAACTGATTGGTTCTCTGGGAGAACTCAGTGCATTACACTAGATCGGATGAAGTTCAAACCATTGATGAACAATTCTGGGGCAGTTCTCTACGTATATCCAAGTTTTATCCTCTTATGCTCCTACTTCTCTCTTTAACTACGCTGACGCTGTACTTTTATGTCAGGCTACACCAATTTTTTTGATCTTTTTGCAACAAATTGATAAATTGGATAACATTCAACAATTTTCTGTGACTTACGGCCTCACTACTAATCTCTCTCTCTCTCTCCAAGTGTTTCGAATGTCTCTCTAGGCTATCGCATTCTTCGATTCCCATCTGTTCCGATATCGATCTGTTCTGAACCGGTATCCCGACTAAGCAGTGTAGATAACTAAGATATTTTATCCACGCTAATCTTAACTGGATCTCTGACTTTGAACATTAAGTTTGACGAAGTTCTTTTAATACACACAAGATTTGTCACTGTTGAAGTTATCAGTCAAGTATTTTCAAATTCAAGTGCTAGTGTGTTTCCTCCGTTTTACTTTATCTTTCACTGCTTTGATGTTAACTAACCGTCATTAAATCGTTCCCCCTACATCCCTCTAACTAATGAGTGAATTTCATTTGAACGCATATGAAAAGTTTACACACGAGATTTTTGTGGATCCCAAACACATCCACAGCACACAGAATTCCTCTCCTTTAGTTTCCCTTGCGTCAACTGGATTCTAATATTTTTCCGTTTCCTCAAGCTTTGACGTAAATAATAACTCTACATTACCCTCTTTAACACTTAACCCTGGTACTAAACAACAGGTTTTCTTAGACATTTTTGAGACCTAACAATTTCTGCTCTACTGCTTACATTTTTGACTGAAATATATGCATTACGCTTAAAAAAGTCATGATTACAAACAATAGAATTAAAGCAGCTCTCGCTTTTCTGACAACCAGCGAATGGCATTATACAATGCAGTATAAAGCACCACGAGTCAGTTATAGCCATATTACGCACAGAGACAAAAAACGCTGACTGATAATCCCTGGGGTTCAGGAGCATTATAGATCGCAGCGAACGAAAGAAAGAATATGCTGGACGTGACCAGTTTTAGAGCACGTCCTCGCAATGTCTGAAAGCGTTAGAAATCAAAATGAAAGATTTACCTGATCCATTTTTGTAGAATGCTTACTTAATTTTTACTTTTCGGAAGGAAGAAGTGGATGGGTAAAGAGCTACCTACGATGAGCAATAGAGAATTTCGGTGGGGTTGGTAGGATTTGAACACACGACCTTAAATGAGACAGGATAGTAACACACAGCCGTTCAGTTTATCGGAGTTCCTGTTGGTGCTGTGATGAGAGAAGAGAAATTATTTTCATTCCTTTTCTTAATCATCTGAATCTGAGTTAAGTGTTTGATACAACGAAGATGAAGGAATGACGATCTACATATTCCAGGTGAAGATCCCAGGCGGAACAGCCGAGTTCACTTGGCGTAACACGTCTGTACCTTGGATCATGTTCGTAATGACTTGCAACGAGGCTCCACTAGAACTATGAATATTAGAAATTTTCTAACTTACCAGGAATGCATTACACCTCGTACGTTGCGAATACGATTGACAATGTAACTGGTGGTGAAATCTGATCAACAAAATCACGGCTTTCTTATGGCAATGTGTAAGACTAAGAAAACCGTTTGCTTCAGCGTTTCAATCACAAAACGTTATCAGTTGGAATAGAACCGAATGACTACAGAGACCACATGGCTCGGCGACATATTTTTGCTTTCTTCCGAAATCGATTTGTTCCTGTTTTACTCTACATAGCGCCAAGTGAGGTCGACACGGTTGCCCGTTTAATATCCGACACATACTATTTTTTATCGTATCTAGGACAGTTGGTCTGTCATCAACAGACTTATTTGTTTTCGTATCAGGGATTGCATTGAGACTGAACGCAATTCTAACAGAACACAAATGATTCAAATATCTGACACTTCGTTTTAAATTCTATCAGTTGTTATTATGTATAAGGATACTTGCATAATTTTGATCACCAAAACCATCAAAATGCTCACTTTACTTCAATGAATTAATCAATCAATCAGTTAATCCCTCTATATATCATTAATTTGTTCAGTAAAAACAGTAATTAACTTTGAAAGAAAGCAAAGGAACAGTTGAATGAAGTGCAAGAAAATGCTGTTGAAAGTAAACAACTTCACTTGATTGACCCGAAAGTTTGAGTTTTAGAGAAAGAAGAAAGGAAGGACATATGTCTTCAGTGATAAATGTGAGCTCCTGAAAACGATGTTCAATTTTGATGGATATCCAATCGTCGTCATCGTCAGACATTCAAGAGCGAGACTAAACATAAAAATCCACGAAAAGGGGTAGGTTATTTTCGATGGGTATAGCTGCAGACATCTGGCACCCACCGGAATTCTGCCATTGAACTTGTGTGCCCCTCAGTAAACCCGGTCGTTGCTCTCACTAATTTATGAAAGAGCAACTGTTCTGTGCCACCAAATCCAAGTATGCTTGTTAGGTGATAGGTGGAAGCCTAACAATTTAAGCTGTTGTTTAACTTACCATAAAAATTACTTTGACTGTAATACGCACGTCTACAGATCTGAAGAAGTCGATACATCACAAATACTGTGCTTATAACTTCCCTAATCAAGATTGTAATGGAAAACAACGTTTTCAGTTTCGCTAGAAATTGTGATATTCAGTTTAGTATTGGAGTCTGAAAATCCTGCTTAAATAACGTTAGCTTTTTGTCTAATGAGCTCATGACAGCCAATGAGACACTACAGCAAACCATGTATCATTTTCTGTCAAAGAAGTTCACGCATTTTCTCATTATGGGCAACTTTAATTGCCCGAACCTCCCTAAATCAGCGACCTCTATACAACCGTGTGAGAGGAAACTTGCACAGCTCATGGAATCCTGTCCACTTTATAAATTTGTAAAGAGCCCACGAGGTATGGAGCCAACCAGTCATTGTCGGTTTTGGACTTAGTGTTAGCTAACGAGGAGCTAATGGTGGAAACGATTACAACTACAACTCCATTAGGGCTGTTTTGACGTTTGACTACATTTGCTATGCATCCGTACCACATAATTCTACGGTTAGCTCCTGTATGTTTTTTGATTGCACCAAACTGTCAAAGCACTACAATGTTAAAGCGAGTACTTGGCAAATATGAATCTACGCTGTTTCCACGGTTGTTATCAGCATACATTCGGCCCCACATGTAGTATGCGATTCAAACGTGGAAACCATGGCTGCAACGCGATAGGAAGATTCTGGAACGTCTACAAAGAATGGTCACCAAAATCGTCAAGGGACTGCATTCCAAGAGTTATGCGGAAAGACTGAATTCCTTGCAACTGTACTCCATACAGTATCATCGTACTCGAGGGAACTTGATCTTGGTATATCAACTAATGCAGGACCCAGATCACCCATGTCGTGCATTCTTTGCCTTGTCGCCCAACACTCACCTGAGGGGGCACTCATTCAAATTAGTTCTCCGAAATTGCCGACTAGAATGCCGGCGTCATTCATTCGCCCTCTGAGTGTGCATTATTTAAAATTCTCTACCACTACAAGTTGTTTCTGCGCCCACAATTGATTCATTCAGGCACAAACTGGATGAAGCTTTGACAAGTCTCAAATTTCAACATCCGTAGCAGTGCACGAAACAGGGATAAATTGTGACATTCATCTATTTTCTATAACCAGTGAATCGATTCATCTGTGCTAAACCCTATGGGACTAGAAAACAACCATTTGTAAGTATTTCCCATTATAAAACTTTGATCTTGACGTTAGAATTCATCGCTTTAGAATCATCAACTGGGCGAAACCAAAAGAACCGCAAACAGAAAATAAAATAAACCCTTCATTCTCAAGAGATTTATCATTCAACTTAGTTGAAATCAAAAGATAATGAATTCGTGGTTCTTGTCTAGTGTTGCACAATAACTTCATGTCAACTCATTTACATGCGATCTTATAGCAACACTGTGACCTTTGGATCTAACTTAATCTGTCTTGAACTAGCTAACATATGAATAAAACCAACCAGTTGAAATTGAACACATGATCCTATCTGAATCGGTTATTTAGAATAAATCGGATGTAAACCTTGTAACAGGTAATAAAAATCAGACAACTTGGATTTCTCATGGGACACGATTTCTAGTGCACAGTTCCCTTTCAACCTCACGATTGCTCTCCTCCACCCTTCGTAAAAATCGTCTGAAGTGCTTTAGGTATATCGGAAATTTGGTTGATTGTGGTTGCTACTTGCGGAAATTGGGTCAGCAAAATTTCGTCCGATTGCATTCACTCATTACACGCCGAGCTACCAGCAAGTAAAAACGTGTCATCTACCTGCTGCAAATAGCGACTTATTTTTTATGTACAGAAAGGTATTTATGTGAATTTTTCATCACAATCTAGTGAGCCACATCGGGTTCTAAGAATTGAATTTCCTAATCTCCGCGTTAAAGATTACCCAGCACCACTTCGCTACCGTAAAATATTTGGGAGTGTTTTCAACTTATAATCTCCCACGTTCTACGCGTGTCCAAGAAACATTCTAAAAGTTAGAAAATTATCATTTTACCCTCTTAGAGTAAAAATACATTCTCTACAACATGTTATTCACCCCCCTTCAGAAGGATTTTATTCTTCTGAAAAAATCCAAAAAACACCTATAAAAATGTAGTGAACTTTCTAGATTGATCTTTGAAAACATTATTTGTTACTAGACACGTGGATGCATTTGACGAGTTTGCCTCTTCTGTGCTCTTAACGTCGTTTCACATTAGTTGCACACTGAATTGTACACGACCAGATCCACATCGGCCACTTGGCTACTTTCAAATTTGTATGTTCTCGCACTTTATTTTTACTACAAATGCACTTGACTCTACCGATAGCTCCTCTTAGTGTTAACAGTCAAAAAGTAATGTGTGGACTCCATGAATGTTAACTTGCGTAATAAATTTAATGTTCCATAATTTTCGTTTATTGTTTCACTTCAGAATACTTCAGTACTTCAGAATATCCACAGTAGTTGCAATGTAGAAAGTTGAAAATTCCCCTCTCAGTGTACGTGCACAAAGCTCAAATTGACTTACTTGCATACCCTGTGTTGCTCAAATTCTGACTGATAAATTATAAATTCAGTGTAAACTCCAAAATTCATTCAGTAGCTGATTCGCATTCTCGTACACATTGTTTGTGTTTTTCTAAAGCTTCATCTCTCTTTGGACGAACAGTACAGCAGTGTCGTCTTTTAGGTTGGATACCTGTGCAAAATTTGTTGGAGCTTAAGCCCAAATACCTTAACCTGCTTATTTAATAGCACACACTATCACAGAAACCAACTGTCCGTGTCGTTTCGCAGTGTATCAGTTATACCAAAATGTGATAGATGAGAATGTTGACAATTTTTGCCACAATCGAGGCAGTCAGAGCATGAGTGACGACCAGATTTCCACTCTTGAACCTGAGAAGCCCGGGGATTAGTGTTAGCACATTCAACCAAAATTTGGTTCGGAACAGAATTGATGATCGATAGATGTCAAGCGATAAATGGAAAATAATAGAGTGAATTTTCTCGTGTACAGAGCCAATAAATGGTGAACTGAAAATCGAGAAAAAACTGTACAGCTGTTTTGTCCTGATTGGGTCTCGCCAGCAGTGCGCATCCCACGACCCAACTGAGAATCGAACTCATGATCTCACAGGCAGAATGCAAGCACGCCACCCGTTTGACCATCCGACAGATGATCAGACCGTGTCTCATTTTGCCTATACACGAGGATAATGTGCTTGTACGTTCGTTTATCTCGGATTACGATGGTGACGGGCTTCTAACTCAGCAAAGGATGTGCTCCACAATATACGTATGCGGCGTTTGTCGCCAGAACCGAATGTTACATCTCAACGATGTCTTTCAAGTCGGTGCCGCTTCCTATCACAACCCACTTGCCTTTTCTCTATTTGCACACTGTCAACCAGTAGCGAGAAATTGCTTACAGTTTGTTCTGAACTCCGAGAGTAAATTTTCTTCTGTACACACTGAATTTATTCACCCTCTATTATTTCATACTTCTTGACCTACCGCTTGGTCTTAGTTTGCATCCAAGTATGGTATTGTAATCTTGTGCAACACAGAGCTCATGTAAGATCAGCTCGTTGCACTCCGTATCACCATTGATCAATATCTTGTGTACAATTTCTAATCTGCGGATAACAATGCAATTTACTCGACGGTCACATCCCACAGGTTTGGCGTTTGAACGCGTCACAAGTTCTGCAACATCTATGGTGTATGCTTTCTCAAATTTCTCTGTAGTTACGCATAGGCGATGTTGTTTCACAGTTAATTCTCTATTTTTTCCACTGAAGGTTACACCGCCGTCGAAAAGCACAGTAAAGCGATTGCTAACCTTGGCCGTATATTGTACTTCATTTGCTCAATTGTTTAGGGAACCAATACAATATTTTGTGAAATATTTACGGAAACATATTCTTCACACTTGGATATTTCAGTCTTTGCCGACCACCGCATCTATATGATGTGGCTGCTTGCTCCTTATTAGATGAATCGCCTGCTTTCTCCGAAGATCTTGTTTGCGATCTGGATCAGAACCTCTCAGTCAGAAAATGTGATAACCCACACCCTATTCGTGACTCCCTCACGACCAAAGCCGATTCACTGCTTACCAAGCCCAAATGAAGTTTCGCACATGCACTTCCACTACGACATCAGTTGGTTGTCTACAAGGAAATGCAGTTTTGGTCTCCAATTGATTCAGCAGTTTTAGGTCAGAGTGATTAAACCGAATGATAAGACTCAGGAATGGCATCTTTTTTGGGCTGTTTGAGACTTATGGTGATTAGCTGTTTCCAAAACACACTAAGGGGTATTCATCCCTACTGGTAGGGTTTCTTTGTACTCAAGCGAATATACATCAGAATGTGCAGACATGTTTGGCTCATGGGAGCTTACTTACCGCAGCCAACAGCTTGGAGGTCATACTCTCACACGACCGGCGGAAGGTTAAACTATTCCGTCCCGTTCATTTTGTTCATCTGGCCGGCAGCGTCCATTTTGTGTTCAACCGAAAATGGGTTTACTTCCACCTTCCACCGGACACAGGTACACACCCACTAATACGCACGAGATTTCGCCTCGTACTCGTCTTAAACAGACTTGTTTTTACACTGATCTGCACGTGCGTGCGTGCATGCGTGCGAGCGAGCGAGCGCACACATGCATGTGCCGCCTAGTCAGTCAGCATCGAAATTCATGAGCGAATGATTGAGCGGCCGATTGAACGGACGGATGAACAATCGGGACGGTCACGATGATGATCAAGATGATGATGACGATTATGACGAAACAAACACGAGACTTTGAATAGGTGCGATAAACAACGAACGTGTACCCAGACAAACGTGCAAATTTGTGTACACACCTTTGTGTGTACCGCAGCTAATTGTACACGCGATTGATCTCAGCACGCTAGCACTATCGATTTGCGGCCACACCGACCGCAGCCATAATCCACCGTGCCCGGGTGAATCGTTTTCATTCATAACTGGTACCCGGGATCAGAGCAATGACGTGACCACTAACACAATCCAGAATCACATCATCAGCGAGCACAGTCGTGCTGAAACGTGGTCCAATTATTTAGTTTCTAATGGAACAGTGTCATGTTAGCACAGAAAGATTAAGTTTGATGGGCAGTCTCTTTTTGTACATAGGACTGACAATAGTGGTTCCCAAACCTCCAGACCTGCTCAGACACATCTGATGCAACAAATGACGCATTTGACTATCAAACGTCAAATAATGTGAACCATGGCTCCGGAACCTATCACAATGGCTGATATGTTACCACGTTTGTATCTATTTCTTATGCCACGGACATGGAAGAGTTGTCTCGTTCAGAAACTCCCCTTACATCTGGATGACCATCTCTCCCTCTATTCACCTTTTGTCTCATTAGAGAATACGCTGGCGCTCAAGCGATCACTCTAAATTAGGCTAACTGGGAAGCAATAATTAAATTTCCAGTAGCAGTCAGACCACAGTCATGACCATATACGCCACAGCTACCGAATATGTAAATGTCAGTTTCTTAGGCTGGATTACTAAGTACGATTGCAGGATTAGGAATGATTCCTGTTCAACTGGCTCCCATTCGCACACGTCGCATTTTCAGTGTATCCCTATTAAATTCTGTTTAGCAGATGAACTTGTGAAAAAAGTTCGGTATGTAACCGTTCTGCGTTGAAAACAACCTGGAAAGCACAAATGTGGGCTCGAACCCAGGGCTCCACAAACCACCACCCACTCGACAGCTGTGCACACTGTCTTCATTGTCCATATACACGATACAGCACAACCCCTCTTTGCGAGCTTGTTGGGACGATCGCACTTGACTCATCTCAGCAGAAGCCCATGTTTTTCTCTTATCAATGCTAAGACCTTTCTACCACGCACACTGATCGATCGTTGTTAACCACACTAAAAAGCGGTCCTAATACATTTGGGGTCATGATTATATTTACGATCATTAAAATGCACGTACAGTTCGTTATTTAAAAAACTATATATACATATATGTGTATTTATAGATATTCTATTCTGTACTCTATCTTCTTTTTTATCGTCCCACTCTACGGTTAGGTGGGACCGTATTGATCGGGCTTATTGTCCGGTTCGGCTTCCAATCGGTTTCAACAGTCGTCCAATCGCTGGATCTGAACCACAGGTATCTAAATGGCTTGTAAAAAATCTGTAGGTTTCGTTTGTGATACAGTAGTAAACAAGCACACAAGCACAAGCCTATCATCCATCGTGTCTGAAAGTTAAGTGAATCGATTCTACTGTGATGCACGATATCGGTTCGCCTAGGCAGACAATGGTTGGAAGAAGGCCAACGGTGTTAGGCATGCAAATCTTAACCTGGGTAACTCGTCACGCATTCCCCATTTGATGTCCCAACTGGTGACCTCGTGACCAGCCCCATTCAGTACTGATATGAGTGAGTGTAGTCAATAGTGCCCCTTGAACACATGCAAGCCAATCCTGCATTCGGTGCCCTCGTCTGCTATCCGATTGTTACTTCTTTCTTCATTGATTTATCAAACAGATCATCGAAACAGAACAATCTATGCATGGAAGTGTAAAGTCAACAATGGTGGAAATAGAAACTGAAGTTACTCCAAAAGAATATCTTCCATCCGTTTGAAAATCCAAGTTCAGATAAACAAACCTTAGAAACAATCAAAAAAAGGACGAAGGACAGCTTCTGCTTTCCGGACCATGTTGAATACAAACTCTTGGGGGTAAAGAATACCGAATAAACTCTGTTCACTGTTCGTTACGAAAATTGCATCCAAGTTCATCCGCACGAGGGCGGTGGAAATAACATTACTAACCCTCGCAAACTAACATGCACCTTTTATCCAACAGAGATTTTTTCCTTTGAACAATGACCACGTTTTCGCTTTATTTTCCATGATTGTTGAAGAAAGGAACACGAAATAAACTTATTTATTTTGGTTCATTCCCCATCAACCATGCACGAACCATATTCCATTTATTGGTGTGATAAACGCACTGGCCCCAGTTACGAATTCATTTCTGGCCGTCTCAAGAGGAGCATTATATCAACTTTATGACTGAGTACAGCCGCATGTAACTATAGATCCCCGGGGTCCATCTGGTTGAAACACAGAGGGATGCAAATGAGATTTTAGTGTTTCACAGCAGAACAACGTGGGTTTTCGACAGTTGAGCATTCTGAGGGTACACAATAATGATTAAAAGGAATCCTGCAATCGAACAGAGACAAGATGAACGGAAGTTAGATACAACCAGAAAACCCATGGAAATTGGATTTTTCTAGATTTGAGTTTTAGGTTATGTCATTTGTCCGAATTAATCGTAAAATTGCACCAGTGTCTAAATGTTTTAGAATCGTTTGAACGACTTTAAAGGTAATAAAACGCAATTTTATAAATAAGAGGGGCATAAACCAAGGAGAAACTTCTAGGTAAAACGTAGAAAATTCAGAAATATTCTCTCCCCTTTTAAATTTGGGACAGCTGTCCTCGGAACACAATGTATGGGGCAGATAGGCAGACGGATGACGAAACTGCATGACAATATTATCTGGAACCTACAAATTTCAGGTGGGGTCCAAACACGTATAAAGTTATCATGACTCTTCGCGGTCTATCAGAACGTAGAAAAAGCACTACAGAGGCCAGCTGATGGCGAATACTGAAATATCAGGCTACAACGTGATGGCTTAGTCAGATCGTCAGATAAATTGATTAAATAATTATTGGTATATTATTCCCGTCTTTGTGGTTTCTATCCTGATTCTATGTGCTGATAAATTCGTGTTATGTAAACGAGGCCTCACTTAAAAATTTTTCATCCAAGTCGCCCACTGATCACTTTGTTTCCCAAAATTTACTTTAGGGGAAGTCAGTTCTAGTCACTGATTCTAAAGCGTCGACTCAAATGCCGGCGTCAAACGTGTACAGTTAGAATATGACACACTTCCATGGGACGTCGATTTTGCATCAACTGTTGAATCCTTCAAGTGGAGATTTGATGAAACCCTGGCACACCTTACAACTAAAAACCCAAATTAGTTGAAGAGTATATTACCTCCTCCCCGTAACCATATGTGACATTTATCATTTTTTGGTGAGAAACGGTTCTATTTTGTAAATATCCTCTGGGGACAAGAGAAGTATAAGCTTGTATAAGTAATTCCCATAATAAAACTTCACAACTTTGACTTAGACGTGGGGCACAGCAGCCGCGGTTCTTTCAATATTAGTGCCAACTCCAGTGACCATCGCTAACCGAACACGAAGAGGGACGTATAAGCAAATAGCGTTTAGATTCCCAGGCATAACAGCCCTCGGTTATGCAGACAAAACAACATGTCTGAATTTTGTAATTGTGAAACACCCCGTAGCAACGGGTCACTACGTGATCTGATTTGACCTTTCAAACTCGTGTGTTGCATAATCATGGATTGGGGCTGTTTTGTTTTGACGCACAGTGAGTGCTGTTCCACACACACGCACACATCTACCTACAAGAACCAAAACAAACGATTTGTCACTTCTATTTGTCGTGCATGTGAGCTAGAGGCCAATCCCCACGAACATCCTGACTCCACCACACTTGTGATCTATGCGGCAACGGAATCCACATGGCGAACGTCAACTCCCAAGAATGGGCATAAACAGTTGGTATTTTAAAGTCTATTTGTGTTTCGGAGTCATTGAAGCGCATCAACTTTTAAAATTTTCCTTCCAATAATCCATCCTTGTAAGTGTTTTTAAAACCGATTATTCAGACAACACATGATATTTATTGTTGAATCAAACCAATGCGCACAGTACGAAGGCTTAAATCAGCTCGGAGCCCGCCCTCCTTCGGGTTTCGGTTTACCGTGCATCGAGTTGCATGAGTTTTCAATCATCCCCTCATACCGGACTGTTGTGCGGTTTCTGTGTTCCCGTTTGGGCACACCCTGGTTTTGGGTTGATGTTACCCAGCACGGGATTTACGTCTTACGTATCCGTATCATTGAGAGGATACAATAAATGGACTTGGATTTCACAGACACTTTTTCTACGAATGAATGACTTGATATGCGAACAAAAGAGGAACACGCATAAACGAATCAAAATTTTAAAAATGAGTGAAATAGCGCTCGTCCGATCGCCTAATTCCGGTTAAAGTACATTTTTATTCCGCCTAATGATATAGAAAGGAAGCAAATACTGAGCGCCTTGTTGTTGGTCTCCCGTACATGCCACTGTGGATATGGCAAACATTTGTTGCACTGACGAGGCACGTTTCGACAGCTGTCACTCCTCTCGAAATGCATTCACGGGAGTCATATTTTTTCCAAGATAAAGGCTAGTATATCTTCTCCCTCGAGGTTGCTAGTGGAAAAATGGTTAGATCTCAATAAAAAATGTTATTTTTTACATTTATACATTTTCTGGCAGGGTAAAATCCAATGTTGAATTCATTTAATTACCGCTCAACAGCTCCGATTTGAATGTAAGTGAAAACTTAGCACTGTGTTGGAAACAAGGATAAGTTATCTACCTCGAAACTGGTCGTAACTGGTCAGAGTGCGGCATGTATATTAGAGGAGAATGCAAATGCTAATTAACTGTGAACTTGGTGAACTTCATGGAAAAACGACCACCTCCAGTGCTCAAAAATAAAGAAGGAAAAATAGAACATTGATAAAAGGAAGTACAATACCTGTATCATGTTTTTGATCTGTTTTTTAACTGAATTCTAATTACGTTCTTAACTGAGCCTTTGTTATCTAAAAATTACAGCACCAGACTTTGTCATTTAAATCGAAAAATTGTTCATTTTAATGTCATTCGACTAAGAACAGCAAAAACATAAATGGATATATTTACGGGTCTGTTACACCTGACTTGGGGAAATAGCGTAATCAATCCCGTGAAAGAGGTTTGAAATAATAAACGTTGAGGGCAACAATTTTGATGAAAGTTGGGGTGTTGTACGAGTTTGGTCAATAAATAAAGATGCAGAAATAATAAGAACCTTATGCCGGTATCAATGCATTCATCTTGTGAGGTAAACAAAGTAGATATTATCTGCCAATTTTAATTGACCAACAAAATACCTATGCTATTTTTTCTAATCTATTGTTAATGGTCGATACAGTTTCTATTATCATCATCATTATCTTCGGTTTATTGGTTTACTGGTTAAACCTATCGACGTCACTGGTTTTGAACAAGGTTACCAAACTTACTATTTCTCATAGTTGATTCATCTAACGAGCAGAACCTAGCTTACTCAGATATCAGTAGAGCGCGCGATTGAAACAATTTGGGTTTCGGAAAATGTTTTGCTAAAATTTGAGGAAAATCCGAAACACTAATCAGGAATTCAAATTAAAATAAATCAGCCAAAGCATAATAAGACAACTTTTATCTGAACACAATTTATTTGAAAAACCTAAACAAAAATATATGATACTATAACTTACGAAGTTCGATTCGATTCACCGAGTATAAATATTAACTCCTGACCAATTACAGCGCACTAATTAACTCACGGAAAAATGTGACAAAATCGGAAAGCCTACTCGTTGTGTCATTCTGAACATTTATTTTAAAGGGCTGAATGAGTGGCGGAGTGAAGAGACGGGTGGAAAATATTCAAACACCGAGAAAAGGTAATTGTTATTAATCATGCTCTCCGTCCTTCAATATTCCCAACCCAATTTTGCCAGACCTCTATGCTGTTTCCTGTCAAAATAACACCAACCATTAGATTTCTTACATCCCCACCCACTCTACATGGTTCTCTGAGTCCTATCATTTGTCATAATCGATCGGCAGACGAAACAAAGAAAAAAGAAGCTTCTTGCATTCGTCATGTCAGTGTCCTTCCGAATTAAAATCTCGCTTCATGGTCAGACATAGAAACTCGTAAAACTGTAAAAAATTGTACCGAGTTTAATACTTTCACACCATCATCAATGTGAGAAAGGATTCGATTTATACAATACATTTCACAAGAGGATACCAAGTTCATCCATATCCGCGCCCTGCTCTGCCTAGAATCCTCACTTCTGAAATCGAAGGTTATAATTAACCTAAGCAAACAATATTTCTGGTAAAGAACCTCACAAAAGTTATCGTATCGGGGCAAAGAGGTGCTAAGGAAGTAAACAACTAACAAGACTGTTTTGGGCTGAAAAGAGGGAACGGTCAAATGTTTTTTTACATGTTCGGACGCAACCTCTGGCTTTACGCGTCCCCAGGGGATGCTCATTTTAATAAATTGGACTCAGAATTGTGGGTTTATTGCCGTCTAACCAATATATTGTGGCATAGCCGGCAAATCAGTGTGCGGAGATGACTGACCGAATTCCACTAATGAAGTGAACCAATCTAGAACGGCTTTCCATAAATTCCATTTGAATCTAACTGGATTGGTATGTCAAAAAACCAAAAGTTCCTAAAATAATAAGTAAATACCGATAAGGCTTATCTCAAACCGAACGCAGTTAAAATCAAAGATGTGTTTAAACGAGAATGTCACAAGGGCAAAATAAATTCTTTAAAACGCCTTGAATTTAGCATGCAAAAGATGAGAATGATTTCATGGATAATTTGGTCCCATATGAGCCTAAGAATGCAGTCGGTGGTGTACAGATTTAGGTGAAATGAGAAACGACACAAATCGATGTTCATTAGTGATGATTCGTCGTGGCTGATTCCACACTGACATGGCGACAGGTATGAAATCGAGATTTTCGCTCAGTACCTATAATTTGTATCGAATCCCATATTAAATTTCCAAATGATTACATGATCTCCGCTAACAATACTGACATTGTCCAACAGGATAACGACTCCATTCGTGCTACCCATACTGAATTAGTGTGTTACAAGTTTCGAATCCCTGACTGGTTAGATAGAATCTGTGATTTAAATGCTACATGCAAACCAGTGGGACAGATTAAGCAGATTTGTATCTGAGGGATAGAGAGATTTGCATACTGATATGTGGCTGGACTCGATGCCCCTCAGAGAGTGGAAAAATTTCAAGGGAGAACATTAGCCAAAATTGGATGTGAGTAACCAGAGATCTGTATTTTGACGACACAATTTCAATAGTTCTGCTCTCCTCACAAAACGTAACGAAAAAGGTCACTTCGAATGATCCTGATAGCAGTTCTGACTCTTGAAACACGTTCTTAACTAGAAAAATGGTGAATTTTACCTCTACATCATTGTTATTTTTCACATCAGGCACCTTAAATCTTTTACATTTGTTTAAAATGTGAATATTTTATGTAGAAAAGCACCGGAAGAGGACTGTTGAACTGAATACATCTTATCTAAAAGAATCAAGTTCTGGAATTTTACAGAGACGAAATGTTCGCGTGGAAAGTTATTTTTCTTTTGTACATTTGATTTTTTTCAGGGTAGAAATGAAGCACTTGAACTTTGGCTACTACACATTTTTCTTAATTTTAATCTCTGCGAAAACGGGGCAATCCGGACGGAACAAAACATCAATAACGATTTATAATTCACCCACCAATTGAATTACTCAGTCATTGTGTACAGTTTTATTAATTTTTGGTATCTATTCACTTAAGTAGTAGCGATGCGGATTGGAAAATTTGTGCAACAATGTCTGTTATTTGCACAGGAGGGAATTGAACACAACAAATACCCCGTTGGAATTGCTCTTGGATTCAGTTTTCGCCATGGTTAGAGAGTGTGGGCGCTACACCCAACAACATGTATCCAGAAATTTACCATTTTCCCCTTTTTTCCAGTTTCCTTTATATTTCAAATGGGAATTCGTCGTGTATATAGCAAATGAAGCGTGAACTGAAAAGCTCGGAAGTTCACGCTTCCTTTGCTATATACACGACAAATTCCCATTTGAAATTTAACCAAATCCTCCATTACCCACAATTCCTTTATATCATTGACGGGGTATTTTTCATTCCGAAATCAACCACTACTGCATGCAGATAAAGGAAATCAACAAAATGTCTTTTGTTGTTAACTGGTTTATCGATCGCTGTTAACACCAGAAGAACTGAAGTTACTAGGTGGAGCTGTATTCGTGTATGACTTTCATATTCAATCCGTCATTTTTCCTGACCACAGAATCGGTATCAACCAGAGCAAAGGAACTTAGCGAAATGGTGGCCGTATTCACCTTCCAAATGACCCTTTTCACTTATCTCCCGAGGGGAGTTAATACTGCTCTGGGCAGTTCTGTGGATACGTTTAGAGCTTTGTGCGGTTTTCTCGATCAATTTGTAGCTACCTGCATTATCTGTACCACTGATCAATACTCTACGTTAAAACAAAACATACCCGGATAATGTTATTGCGTTTGGCAACTTTCCACATCGCTTTGAGTGTGAGTCGTGTTAATGTCTCCCTGGGAGGCCCAGACTTGGTGATCATATTCGGTTTTCTTCTGTCACCAGGGGACATCCCGCTGCACACTTCTACCGAAGCAAATAACTGAAATACTGACACAGTTTGCAAAACATTCCGTTGGAACACCAGAAGCTATTCTATCAATCAACAGG
Organism: Echinostoma caproni; assembly: GCA_900618425.1. Lineage (NCBI taxonomy): Eukaryota > Metazoa > Platyhelminthes > Trematoda > Plagiorchiida > Echinostomatidae > Echinostoma > Echinostoma caproni. The sequence goes on along the minus strand of UZAN01039785.1, from coordinate 63,839 downwards.
TTTTTCTCACCAAACTGTGTCCGATGCCGATGCAGGTCGATAGACCCAACCCAAACGAAACAACATTGTAAATCTATTTAACCATCTATTCAAGGCTCTGAGCATAAATCACAAACGTTTCGTTCAACAATGAAACATATAGGGACTTAGCGAACGTCCAAGAACTCTTGCCTAAGAACAAACCCAGTACCGGGTGTCCGCGCAAACCAGATGAGGTAACACAAACACACCATTCCAAACACAAATCGTGATCTATTCTTGTTGTTTGATCTTGCCTCTAAATGTACAAACACGTCCAGATCGCGACAACACTCCGTCCAGTTTGAGAGCCAAGAAAACCGGTATGGTGTATACTGTTGTTCACTGACTACCCATCCCATGGCACACTATTTTTTATCGTTAATTTTGTCCGGACTGGAATACTGCCAACCCACTGTCCACCATAATTGGATGCTGGAGACAAAACTGTGGACTTACCCGCGAAAAATACATGAGATCCTCGATTCACCGGATCCGCTAGTCCACCATCCGTGCTGCTGGACGGAAATCCAGCGGCTGCAGCAGCTGCCACAGCCGCGGCGTCTGTGATACGATCGATCAGTCCGTTTCGTTCGGCCATTTAAAGCTGCCCAATTTACTTAGTGGGTGTAGGCATGTGTCTCGTGCCACTTTGTGTGTGCGTGTACGTGTGTGTATGTGTGTGTGTGGTTGGGTAAGATTGTATTGCGGGATCACAATGGTTTCACGAAAATTCCATCTGTTCAGTCGATCAAAGCTCACGGAAGAGAGCCAGTTGTGTGACAGTCCAAACTTCACTCAGTCAAGCTCCGGAATACTGTTCCTCTCCTTGAAGAACGACCTGACCGCTATTTGGCCGGCTACACACTATGGCTGGATCGGTCAAAGTTCAGCTTCGGTGGTTGAGTTGATAGGGAATTAAGTTGAACTGGCAAGGACCCTTTGGGACTTCTGGTTCATCAAGTAGGAATGACTATAAGTATGCTTTGTACCAGGCATTCAAGTCCCTTATCTTTGGTTATTCAGTGTCTGGGGCATACACATTCGTTGGTACCCGCACACACACACACACACACAAAAACAAACAAACAAATGCACACATATATTGACTCAACCAATCACTTTGTGACCTCGAACATCCGCATCACACGGTGGTGGTCTCAGTTAGTCTTGGGTTCCATTGAAGCACTGTTTTATCGGCTGAAGAATAATGGTATTGTGTTTTACGGATAGGCATTCGGAGCTTGTATGTTTGTCTGCGTGCTTGTGTGCATGCTACCAGTTGTGGCTACCTGTTAGCCGAAGCTGAGGAGATTGAAATAACTCAGTCATGTGGCCATTTCGAAGGTAACCAAGGTGGAAGTGGAAGGAACTCGGTTGCAATCGCGGTGTTCCTGAGAGTCCAACACCCCTACCACCATCGGTGTCACCACACAAGTTCGATGCATGCGTATGTGTAAACTTATCTAGCGCCTATTCTTCCGCACACTCTTACACACACACACGCTCAAACACGCACAGCTCATTTTCGCACCTAGTTCTTCTCATGCAGTCA
>UZAN01039785.1:43430-61736 GCA_900618425.1 Echinostoma caproni | reverse complement strand
CAGTCAGCCCCCCCCCCGCCTCTCACTCGATTCGGCCCTGATTAGTATCTATTGTTACAAGTTTTCGATACGTACTTTTTTGTGGTTGTATGCATATGTTATACCATGTGTAGTGCTGCAGCTATCGGTAGCCCTAATGCCCTATATATAGCTGTGTAATTATCTTTACTCACTTCCATTTCGGGCATTCCGGAAGCGGAAGAACCAGTTGATGTAGAACAGATTTAAGTTGATGTGATATGAAATTATTGATATTTTGTTCATTTTCAAAAACTTCAATTACCTTATCTGTTCATATTCACCCGCATGCATGTACACAGATATGCGGACGGGTGTATGTTTGTGTGCAAACAGCTCGCGCGGATTCTTGAGTACAGTTGAGAGAGAGACTGAGGTGGCTGAGAGTGCCGCGAATGAGCGTCGTCGAACGGAACCCTTGTCACACAACGCATGCTCATCCACCTACGTGTCCCTTGTGATCCTGTCCACCCACTCCGTCCAAACACGCACACACCTAAAAACAAATAATCACCTACCTGTTTCACAGTTTATCAATATTGAGCAAATATAAGGACTAAAAAGTCTTTACACTGTCGGAAGTTGCTTATGTTGGAGCCAAATTTCTCTCTATGTCCAATCACTCGGGAATAAGGTAACCCAAGCCCACGAGGGCTTCCAATCGCGAAGACAAAGTCGTGCCTTTTTACAATGTGAAAAAGCTTCCAACGGATAACCGAAATTCCCGGTTAACTGTCTCAAATTCCCTCTCCTGAGGAAGCATTACTCCTTGCTTCCCCATTGTGTGACTGTTTTTTCCATCAAATGGGCAAGAAGAAGAGCCAACGTCGGGGAGGAGGGAGGTAGAGAAGCGTCGATGAACCACGGGCAGTTCACCTAGTGTGGTTCACAATAAAACCTGATTCACAACCAAACAAGAAGAGGGGCACAGACCACATCCACATCTTATTAGTTTTGGTTACGGTCACGTTGAGAAAACATTACGCGATTTGATGCCCGAAAGATACATCACTTATATCACTTTATGTCTGCATTCGGACTAAGACTTGTATTGCACGCTGACCCCAACCAACAGCGGGTTATGCGATCGAATTCGTATCAGAGACCATGCAGTAAAATACGGTGACATAAAGTACCAGGACCATTGAACAGTAGTGATGAGCCACAGCGATGTGTAGTTTAAATCTTTTTGTGTTTACTAAAGTAGATCGTTACTGTGCTATTAGTTTTGAGTAGTTACGTGCGAGAGCAATATGAGAAACCATTGGTTGTCATTCGTGGGAGAACACATGCCGTGGATTAGAACAGAGATCCGCGGCATCAATTCAGATACTCAAATACTCTCGTTTTATCGTGTTTTAAGTTCAAGCTAATAAGCAACTCGAATCCAATGGAAAGTGATATGAAGACGCCGCTTCCAAAACCGGGATGGCGGTGCAATTCTCAATCGAAATTCCAAATTGGTCTAACGAAACATCCGCTTGAAACTGGCCTACGCAAGGGATAAATTTATCCACAAGATGAACAGAGGCTTGCGATGTTGCTCTTGTGTCAGGTTATCCAATGAGGGGGTACCACATGCTTGTTAAACAACTTAGTTGTGCTTTATCCTAGTAAAATGCCATATTTCGTTTTCCCATATCAAGGGTGTATCTTAATTATCGTAGTACACCAGACGAAAATCACGATGCAGATAGTATTCCTTGAGGTACTCTCAAAACGTTCATGGCCTACCAGAAAACGACCGTTGTACAGACCCTTGGAGGGCAAAGTAGTACCACATTCGGCTTCTTCTACGTCTCGATCGCTAAAGACGGAACCATGGAAACCATGGCAAACCTCGAGGAATCCAGAGTAAAAGTTTAACTAGAAGGTAGTATGTTAAATAATAATTGTACGGTTTAGCTATATCCACAGAACACTGTGGAATCCTTCCATTACTATTAGAAACTGAAAGGGTAGGGGTAAATTCGACTTGGAAGGTGTGTCTTATGATGAGAATCCCGTGGTGCCCGGTGCATCTCATTTTAACTCTGTCGATTTGATCCCATAGGATTCGAGTGACACGCGCTGCCTTTAAAATATACGGTATGTCATTCAAAAAATGTTTGTTCAAGATAAGGTGCACTAAAAAAGAATTCTTTTTGATGGCTTCCATCTAAAATATAGTATTACTCGTTGTTAAAGGAAATAAACTGAAATATTGGCTTTGAATAAACTTCCGAGAAGTGAAACCAACACCAGAATATCATCAAACGGACTCTGGAATAGGTAAGACAGTGATCAATCGAATTCGCGAACCAATGTAATCAAGGTGCTTGTCATCTACGATATAGCCGAGTGAACAGACCTATGGCTCCCAACCCGAACCTCGAATTTAAGAAATTTATCATTGTTGATGAGACCCATTAGGGACGAAACTGCTTTTCAATTTCCTTTGTAGATCAGTAAATGTTTCCATGATTTACAAAATAAAATAACGAGATGGGAGTCGATAAACATCAAGAAAATGAAACTTGCATCTGATCATCATGACGCAACCTCTGTTGTCTGCGCGGAATAAATGATCAGTCTAAGAAATCTCTCATCGTCCGTGTCTGGACTCCATCGAATCCGGAGGAGTGCACTGCTGACGCTTTGCAAACACTGAATGAAATACCTAGTCAACTACCCAGAGATACTCATTGGTGGCCGACATGTAATAGTTGCCTGTCACATGCACTTCAAACAAAACAGTCTACTTATTGAAAAAATAATCGGCACTGAAGTAATAACAAGAATGGTATTCGTCCATCATCTGACTAATTTTCCACCAAGGTTTAGTAACGCATACATGAAAAATAAATTTCAGACATAATGCGGTTTATTAATAAACAAAGACAATCGGAAAAGATAAATTTATTTATGATCCATTGCCATACTACTTCACATTGATCATTGTCTTGTCCAGGGGTAAGACCCTGCTCCGTGTACTCCCACTCTGACGCACGACCTGGAAAATATCACTTAACAGTTCTGTGGTGTTACAAGTATTTCAGAGGTATATTCTACCCTGGGATTGTTTCTGAGGTGGCAGTTGTTAATAGATACCAGTTGGTGTACACACCGTCACGCTCCATACCGGAACCTATCACCTACTTAGTTCAGTCAACTGCCTCGGCATTGGATAGAAAGTGCGCCTGATATGTACTGAGCACATGATTGTTTCTAGTTGTCTCCACAGACCTACCTACCTTGTTGAATATGCTTTCAGGAAAAGCTTTAACCGTAGGAATTTACCAATTCATCCGTGATATCACTGATCGTACTCATTTCAAACCGTAGCACGATATATTCCTTGTCTATCTCTCCCTCTCTCGACTTAAGGGTAAATTAGAATGCCATTCTCTGCCCGTCTCTATTCATTATGTCAGAGCAATTTATTGTCTTCTACATTAATGAATAAGCGAATATGCATTATGTCTTTATGCCGCCGTCTGAAATCTGAAGGGGAGCAGATGCAGTCGCAAGGTGGTTCACATCTTCTCCATTTTTTCTGAACATCTCCAAATGTCAGATTGTTATATTTTACTAGCATGTGGTGAGTCATACTGGGATTTTCGCCTCTTCTTGTTGTCTATCATCCACTATCGCGATTTTCCAACGTGAAATATCTACGAGTATTTCATAAATTCTCACGGTCTACGAATATAAATGAACTGTTGTTAAAGGTTAAGACACCATCATTTTTCTCCTTCAGAGTAAAAACATTATCTAAAACATGTATTAATTCTTAGGTTTAATAATGCTTACATCATTCTGCATTGGTTTTTCCTAGCCTCCTTGAGACGGATTTGATTCTTCTGAGAACATCCAAAAGGCATACCCATCAAAATGTAGCGAACTTCAAAGAGTGATCGTTGAAGACACTATTGTTACGAGACACGTGGATGCATTTATCGAGTTTACCTCTTCTACGTACCTAACGTCGTTTCACATTTGTTGCACACTGAACTGTACAAAGCGGGGCCACACGAGTCAGTTTTCTAAGTTTTATATCCTCGAACTTCTTGTTGTTGTGGTCATTTCATTCTTCCGGACTTAACGCGTCTGTCTATCTGTCTGTCAAAACTAAACAATAAACCCCGTACGCGTTCATTGACTTAACTAATTTTATGTTCAGACTATGCCTAGTACAAACGATGTAGAAAACTGAAAGCTAACCAACATGGATGCACTTTTGCTCAAACTGAATGGACTTGAATTTATCCAGATTACTCTTTTCCTTTAGCCTATATGAAAGAAAGTCTATTTGAAAGTATGGTCAAACAAATACATAATTCTTCGAAAAAAAGATATGAACAACTGGAAGCCGGTACGGACCGCGGAAAGCAAACGGTCAAAAGATAATGCTGGGACTGGAGCCGTACCGCACGCGGTTCAGTGAGCAACTGGGCCGGCTGGTTGTAACAGGTGATTGAAAGATTGATATCTTAACTACTGTATCTGTGACTGGCTTGTCGGTCACAAGAGATGAAACGGTCCATCTTCGTTTCCATTCTGTTGTCTGTCTGAGTGGTGTCGTGAAGTATGATCCATAGAAAGCCCGCGTGTGTGCCTAAAATTAACAGTTGCAATGGAATATGTGGAACAAATGCTTAATCGAAGGCACGAAAGCGCTGGTTTTCAATCAGTGGCGAAGGGGAGAGGTAATGTAATGGCATGATCAGACAGGTCAGTTTGCTAAATACAGTAATAAAGCATAATAAAAGCACGGCCGAAAATGAAATCTATTCTATTCCATGATTACAGAGGATGTGATAAAATCCTATTTTCTATTTTCTGGAACGAATAAAATTGGTATGAATAATTCACAATCATGCATAGTGGGGATGCTCTGGAGAACACATGTAGTTAAACCGAAACAGGGGCTAAATTGTCCACAAATAAATACACCTGCTGGAATTACCAGATATTTTATCCTTGCCATTCACTTACCATTTATTCATAAAATTAGAAAAACCCATCATTTTCTCTTGTGTTATATTTTTTCTTCAATTGTTAATCAGAGTTATAAATTGTATCTTCTTTGCACAATGATTTCCGAAAAACCGGAAGGAACTGTCAAGGCCGTCTGATAGAATAGTGTCATAAAACTAAGTTTACTGGTATGCGTTTTGATGAAGATATTTAAGGTTAGTGAAAAATCATCCCTTTTGTGACTAATGTAACTGTCGCGAATCTTTTTCTGTTTGTCAGATGTGGAAAGTTCTGTTTTTCTGGCGACTTAAAAATGTATTTTTGTGGAACACTTTGACTTGGCCACAATTATTCTCGTAATGGCAAGTTCAAACGAACAGATCGTTGAAAACTTCAGAAAACTAACGGATAAACAGAGGCAGAGTATGATTGCTGCCGGCCATTTTGAGTGTTGAGTTTGCAAACCAGCAAATCCAAAACTTCTACCATATTTCATAGAAGGCTTCCACGGGAAATTCTGTAGCTAGATGGAAATTAACCATCACGATGTCCAATAATCATCGAATTAAAAGGATTTTGAAATGACTCAATTAAAAATAATCACTCTAAATTCGGTAATGATGACATAATCAGGAGAATTTTATTGTTGATTTATAAATTCACATAACCCAGAAGTGAACCCAGCAATCTCGCCAGAACCAGGAAGACTACGACTGCATTTTGCCAAAAAGACGCCTGCTTGACTGAGTAGTGACGACTTTAACACAGTTCAGTGTTTTTCAGTGCAACAATATCAACTCAAGAAGAATAGGCAACATAGAGCAAAGTTGGATGCCCAAATTCTCACCGGTTGGCTCAAAAATCAGGATAAATCAGATTGTGGATAGTGTTAGTTTTTTTAATTCACGGTGTGCTTCGCGTGTTCGACCAAAATAATCGATCGAAGTACAAAAATTTAGCTGACTTATCTTTCATTTATATCGGATAAGGTTGATGCTGGAGTCGAGGAGAATAACGCCCACCCAAATATAAAGTTGACAATGGAACATGAGGAAAATGATACCTTGTCCTTCCTAAGTGTAAAAGTGCAGCGGAGGACCGATGGAAGCATTCGTTGATTTGTTCATCGAAAACACACGTGAACCGGTCAATATCTGCATTTCACCAGCTTCGTCCTCATCCGTTACAAACCAGGGCTAGTGAGGACACTATGACTGCGCGAGAAAAATTTGTACGGCTGATTATATCGCAGATGAAATACTAAAACTGAATAGCACTCTCCAGGACAATGGTTACCCGAGCTCATTCGTGAAAAAGTATAGCATTGCACGTCCAAAGGTTGAACGACCGATATCCGTACCGAAGTGTAGGGTTGTCCTACAACTACCATTCAGGGGTGATGATGTAAGTAATTTGTTAGAGCACCACCTAAGCTCGTCCATCAAACGAACATTCAACACAACCGAACCAGTTTTCGTTTATACATGTGACAGAATACCGGCTCCTCCAGTCAAGCAACCGCTTCCGCAGTATGCCAAATTCCATCAATTGGATCAATCGTCTGTGGGTGCTCGGCCACCTACCCAAGCAGAACCGAGTGGCAGCTTAGACAAGGAGTAGCCGAACACCCCTCTGTATGGATCAACAAACTGGTGAACGAATCACACTCGAATGATGAAGGTCAAAGGTCAACCCAACGCCGCACACCAGTGTCATCGATCGCTCGTCACATGCTAGAGACTGGGCATCAAGTGAACGTGACTACCGCATTTAACAGTGTCTTCATCAGGCAAAACTCTCAAATGCTCCAGTCTGCAGAGGCGATTGCTCTAAACTGATGGAAGCCTGAACTGTGCAAGTAGAAAGAGTTATTTTTAACTCTAGCCCTACCTTGACAGAAAGATGGACACAGATAACACCAACAGCTCATCCGTGATAAACGTTACTTATTAGTTTTCATTATATTCTGTGACTGTAGTATGTACCTGAAGAGATAGAGCGAAATTTTTCCGGAACTAAATTGTGCAACAATGTGCTGCTGTGTTCTTTATTCAAGTTCACATCCGGAAAAGGTTGTTTCAATTCGAAGAGAAATATTGATTAGATTAGTGGCAAACATGTGATCGGAAAACTTGGACTAACACCAAAAAGGTGATCTTCATTATAACATTTGTCGGGGGTTCCAAAACAGAGAAGAAGAAATGAATATGGGCTCAAAATTGAAAAGTACAGGCGTAGCGGAACAACAAAGTCGCCAGTGTTGCCACTTTGGTTAAACCTTGTTTAACGGATTGGTTTGCTGACAAATCGCTTCCGTGTCAATTTCATAAAGTGGGAAGAAAAAGAACAACATTTCTTAGGGGTTACATTATTCCTTATTTTCGAACTAGAGCAAAGTAGTTTCCAACGAACCGGCAGTCCTCCATAATATCTACTCCTTAATCAGAGATAAACGAGAAATTGGAAACTAGTGAATAACACACGAAAGAAATGTAATTAGTATAAAACGGGTACAATCACACACACAGACAGTGAACCAACCAATCCGGAAAATACGGTTCACTCCCCCTCCCCATTCGTTTCTCATTTTCTGTCTGAGCAGAGGAAATACAGGAATTCATCGACCATGAAATATTCTTCAATTACAAATCCAGGAAACTGATGTTTGGGACTCGAATAATTTTACACGCTAGTATTTTTCAATCAGATCAAAAAGTGTGGAGAACATCAATACCGTTGGTGAATACAGGACATTTTCAAAGAACAATTGGGTACTGGTCCATGGTCTCATCCACACATCTGGCTTCGGTCGAGGAAACAATTGACGCCGGTCTGTTTTAAATACGATACAAAGTCAAATCTTTATTATGGGAATTACTAACAAGCTCATGCTTCTCTTGTCCCCAGAGGATATTTAAGAAATTGAATCGTTTCTCGGCAAAAAATGACTAGTATCACATACGGTTATGGGTAGCGGCTAACACATAATGTAGTCTTAAACTAACTTGGGTTTTTAGTTGTGTGCGAATGTGCGGGTCGCCAGGGTTTCATCAACTCTCCTCATGAAGGACTCAATAGCCGGGACGCAAACAATGTGAGATGAGAAAGCGTTCCGAGTAGTGCACACTCTGTCGGTTAAATATCAACGCACGACACTTTAGAATCAGTGAATAGGAATGATGTCCTCTAAGGTGGATGTTGGAAGACAACGTGATTGGCGGATGACACGGACGGTTTGGGTCCGTAACTGTCCTCGAATTCGGCGGGACTGAGTAGAATGTAGTCTCAATGATTCTATAGTCTTGACAAAGCACTGAAAATCGGTTCTCGTAGCTCGGGTGAACTGAATTCTATTTAACCTGTTCGCCGAGCTTGGCAACTTGTTTGCAAACGTTTCATCACCAGCCGAGATGACATCATCGGTGAAACGTTTGCAAACAAATTGCCAAGCTCAGCGAAGAGGCGAAATAGACTCTACACTCTCCCCGTAGTTGAGGCAAAGTGATCCCTTGAACCTCTTGCTGGTAATCGTTTGTAGACGCTCCAGCATATTACGATCTGACAACTCACTGAAGCTACCCCCTGCCGTATCCCCTCTTCACAAGCGATCGATGTTATTGCTTGACAATTTTCGGAAATCTAACTAGTGTATTTCGGGGAAGTCTTCAGTCATTCTGGTCATACGCAGTTAAAAACCACCTACAAGTAATATGAATAACAATATTATTAAAAACAATGCGAATAGTTAAGCTTGCCTTAAGAGTTCATTTGGTGGACTCCGGTGAATTCTAAGGAAAACCTGTCGGGGCAGTCAGCTTACATGCCAACTGGTGGATGCCATATGCCTCTGTAAGTTGGATGGGTAATTCGACTGTGAAAAGATCAGTACTATCGATGTGGCCTCGTAGCTCATCTGGTAGAGCGTGCGCTGCACAAAAGCGTAGGCGGCATCCATGCGTGGGTTCGAATCCCACCGAGGCTACTGAACCTTTCACAATTTCAACATAAAAATTCTCTCTGTCAGACAACAATACAAATACATGTGAGAACACTTTGACCTGTCAAAATGAGCTACGGAGATTGAATAGGGTGATTGGACAACATTTTACGAGCTTGATGCACGTATAAGGATTTTCAGCTGTTCAACTAACCACTTTGCTGTATGCCAGTTTGAAACATATAACTGATCAGGAGCCCAGAATTTTCAGGGTGCACTCAATAGTTAAGCTTATTAGACGAAAGCCTTATCCCAAGTCAAGAAGAGATGCAGTTTGCGAGTGGAAATATTTAAATACTTCCAGTAGGGTCATTCAAAATAAAATAAAATGTTACTGTACAGTGTCACAAATCTGTTCGGTGATCACAACATGCATCCCATTTGGTGAAAACTCAGCTTGGCCATTCAATGAAAAGTTCCGGGTTACACTCCAGACTTGCATGCCCGCAAATGAGAGCGAAGGGAATATTGCAATATGTTCATTGATTGCCCAATTGATACGAATGATTTGGTGATGAATACTTAATAGTAACAACTGGAGAATTAAACTGGAAATTCTTCCGAAAGAGAAGAATTTCATGCAGTTTCAGTTTTTTTAATTTCAACTGCTTTTTGATTAATATGTGCCAACGAACTCAAAAGCTCTGAAAGAATTCTTATTCTCAATCAATTTTCCCTAAAAGAATACGCATTTTCCCATCAAGCTTTAGCCAAAACACATTCAAAAACCCGCACTACCTGAACCACGACCCACCGCAGTCCTTTAGTCTTTAGCCTTAGTCATACCGCTGTATACAAGGAAGATCCAAAGTATCGGCACATTCTGAAGTCAACGGATGTTGAAAAAGATTATTTTCTACAGATTTTGATGTTGCAAAGCTTAGTTAAGAAATTAGAAGGTGTGGAGGTCGAACTCCGCATCACATATTGACTGGAGAAGGTTTGACTGGTGTCTCTGTATCGTCAAACCATTTGTCACATCTCGTACAGCTTCAATGTTGCCGTATAACATTCGATACTTCTGTGAGTGTAACATAAACGGTAAACTGTTTTGCATTCACAATCCCTGAAATAAATTAAATTGATATCACATAAAATAAATGCTTACCGTTCGGTATATCTACTTAAAGTGAACTCCGCTCTTAAGATGTGGATTCATTAACAGTCCGAGGATAATAAAAGCTGCTAACAAAAGACACTCACTTTAGCACACCGTTACCGAACAAGCTACAGACGAAACCCTTAATTCTTGAGCCTCGACCGTTGTAATTATATCAAATGTTGCAGCGTTAATAAATTGATGGCAGCAATGGGGTGTACTTTTGTGGACAGTGTCTATTATCCTCGGCATGTTTATGTACCCACTTCTCATGAAAAGAGTTCATCTACTGTGGCGTAGCTAAAGTTTGTGCGTTGGTGTTAAAGGACTAGGTATGAGTCGTTGCCAAGGCATTGCGGGTCTTGACCTAAGGAATGTAGTTCAAGGCTAAAGGATTGTGGGTTTTGGGTAGAGCATTTCGGGTTTTGGCTAAAGGATTACGGGTTGAGGCTGAAGGATTGCAGATTTTGGCTAAAGCTTGATGGGAAAAGGTGTAGTCCTGGATCCGTTGGAAGGGGTTTTCTTGGAACCACTGGACCCGTGATTAAGCAGTATAATCGATAGTCCAACGTCAAATTCTAAGGGTTTTTTTACCTTGTTGGTTAACCGCCCTCCCGATTCAACCTTCACGTACAACCTCTAGTTCATTCAATTAATGTCTGCATTTGAAAGCAACAAATTAATTAGTGTATTGCTCTGATTAAACCTCTCCAGTTGTTCCAATACACTAGCCAATTCTCTGAATTTAAACCTCGGATATACAGTGACTATGCATGTATGCATCTGGAGTCAGTAACGTTCGTTCAATGTGCGACCATCATGTTATTCTCAACATTCACTTAGTGGATTAGTCGGTAGATTCGAACCCTATTGGGGCTAATCCGTGCAAATCAAATACTGGCATAGACATCTGAAAACCACAAACCTATACCTGTTTCAATCTCATCAGGATGTCATGCAACAAATTAATTGTAATCAAACCTCAATCCAGGTATAGGTATGAGTCACTAAACCACGTGACAGACACGTTGCAAGACTCACTCCAACTGGACCGGGAAGTACAGCGGATGTTGGTACGGTCCGATTTCCTCGGGTGTGGGGAGACACATGATTCCCGACCTCAACAGGTTGAAACTATCAGCTGTCCGGGCAGACCAGCCAGTGGCCGAATTTATTTCTTATCCTGATCCCGTTTACTTTGTTAAACTGATTTATTTTCCATTATATAGAATTAAACAATCGTATGATTCTTAATTTTGTTCATACCTTCTGATCGGTCTTTGAATGTTTAAATAGTTCTCTCTCTGTCTGTCTGTGTGTGTGTTCTTGTGTGCCCTTAATGCGAGGGCCTTGTCACGGACAAACGAAGCAGCTCTGTGTGTGTGTGTGTATGTGTGTGTGTGTGTGTGTGTGTGTGAAGTGATACTTGTGAGACGCGCACGCGATTCATATGATCAGCTGTGTTAATAATACCGCTGTCACCTTCCTCGGTCTCGTAATCGTCATCCCTCATGACCAACGGGATCGGCTGACTCACAATTGGACCATCTTTTGGTTTCTGGTTGACAGATACGTTGTATAACGCGCACACACACACACACCACAGACTACATGAAACAACTTTTATTAGCTCATCCAACCTCGGGCGCACACCCATCCAGTTGATGGTCATTCTCCGTCCGGCCGCATATGCACACACTTATCGGTGAGAGGGAGGGTGGAGGGGGAGGTGATGCGCATAATCGAACAGGTGATGGTAATGGGAACCGCACATGGCAAAACACATGATCGTGTGTGCGTGCGTTTGACGAGCCACACCTCCTGAATGGACACACCCTAAATGACCATGAAATAATCCAGACAAATGTAGTCTCGGCAACACACACTGATTGTTTTTATTTTCTCCAGTTCGTAATATCCTTATGGCATTATGCATTAAGGAAGTCTGGTTAACCGCGGTAGTTTCCTAATCCTGGTAAATATACAAGTGATTCTATTAGCGTTACCTGGATTGCGGTTCTTGGTTTTTCTGTTAATTTTCATTTTTACTGATTATACATGATGATCATGATGGTCAATCAACAGACGGGTAAATCAGGCGGTGGTAGTGGTCATGGAATTCAAGCACACGTGCTCCGGTGACATTTACCACTCGGCCACAACCTTGGTGGGTGAAATAAGTTTGGATAGACGGAGAACCAAGCATGGGTACCAACGTGAAATCTCATAAACCTTTTGTCCCTGACCTGCTTAAATCCTGTTCCTGTCAAGCACGAACTTCTCGCACAAGAAACGATACCACCTCACACGGAAACCGCCAATCTCTCCACTGCGCTAGACCCAGACCGACCACATTGCCATCAGTTACCGCTGGAGAAGGTCGATTCAAGACGATGGATCTCGTCCATCTCGGCTGCCCTGCTGGACGCCTGTAGAACCCTCCCTCCCGATGCCACATATGAAAGCGCGCAAAATCCCTCTCATCAAGAGTCTGAGGAATGACCGCGAGAAGTGGTGGATAGGAAACTGTAAGGATATGGAAAAAGCTGCGGTTGTTGGTAGTAGTCGCAATCTTTTCCGTCTGATTGGGAATACGGGTCCTAGGAAAATAAGCGTAAGTGAGGTAATTAAGGAATCCGATGGCACACTGACTCACGATCGGCAAAGCCGTCTTGATCGATGGGTTGAACATTTTGAAGCTCAGTTCAACCGGCCCCCATCGACATCTTATCTTTCACTCTCCGCCTCGACTGGACAAATACTCCCAGTTGATGCTAGTCCTCCATCTGAAATGGAGGTATGTCGGGAAATAAGTTATCTCAAAAGGCATAAGGCCTCCGGCCCAGACGGGCTGTTCCCATCGGCTTTTAAGGATGGTCTTGGTTTCGGAGTTAATAACACTCCTGGGAGCAGTGTGGGAGAGGAAGCAGGTTCCAAATGAATGATGTAAATCGGTGATCATACCGATTTACAAGAAAGGTGACAGATCCTCTTGTGAAAACCAAAGAAGAATTAGTATAATCAATATCGTCGCTAAACTTCTTGCTGGCATCACACTCCGTCGATTGTCTGCCGCACGTGAACGGTGCACGAGTGAGAACCAGGCTAGTTTTAGACCTGATCGAGGTTGTATCGACCAAATCTTCACTCTTCGCCAAACTCTGGAGCACCCACATTCTTTTCGTAGACCCACCATCTCTGTCTTCTTTGATCTGAAAGCGGCTCTCGACTCCGTCCACCGCTCTAAACTCTGGCGCTGCCTTTCGCTGAAAGGTGTGCCTGAGAAGTTAATTTCAATATTTATAATCACTTTACACTAATAGCCGAAGTCGAGTCCGGGCTTACGGCACTTTTTCTCCCGAGTTCACCACGGAAAGTGGCGTTCATCAGGGTTGCCCTCTTTCTCCTTTTCTATTCAACTTTGTTATAGATCTGATTATGGAAACAGTCCTATCGTTGTGCGAGGATAGTGGCATCGATTTACTCTCAGGAGGCTGGCTGTTTGATCTAGAGTATGCAGACGACATTGTGCTGCTAAGTGAAGATCCAGGTAAATTGCAAGCCTTTATGGACAGCTTGAGTTCCAGCGTAGCCATATTCGGTATGCGTTTTGCACTTTCAAAGTGTAAACTACTACTGCAAAACTGGGTTGGTCCAGCACCCAGCCTCACTTTAACTGGGGAAGTAATAGGGCAGATGGAGAAGTTTTGTTATTTGGGTGACTACATCTCACCCGGTGGACGCATCACGGATGAAGTGTCTGCTCGTAAACAGAAGGCTCGGTTGGCATTTGCCAACTTGAGACATATGTGGCACCGTCACGACATCCGGCTGTCTGTGAAGGGTCGAGTGTATGCCGCGACAGTTCGGCCAGTCCTGCTATACACTGCAAAAACTTGGCCATTAAGAAAACAGGACAAATACAGACTGTCGGTGTTTGAACACCGCTGTCTACGCAGCATTGCACGAATCTGGTGGGGCAGTCGGATGAGCAATTCTGAGGTTAGGCGCAGAGTTTTGGGTATCCGCGGTCGTCCACTGGAGCAAGTGGTCGACCTCCATAGATTACGTTGGTTGGGACATGTTATGCATGTCACCAAATAGACTGCCACGGCGAGTGATTTTCGCCGGGGCAGGAAGTGGTTGGAAAAAAACGAAGGGTGGTCAAACTAAGACCTGGCACGAGGGTATGAAACCCTAACCAGGAGACTGGGTCACATAGGTCCTGTTAGGCTACCTGGTTGGGGACCTCGGGATGATCGTACCCGATGGTTAGAGAAAATGATTGATGTGGCTGAGTGTCATAAACAGTGGTGTTCGTGCATCTTCTCAATTTCTCTGCAACAGTTGTTCACTGAACTTTTCAATTTTCTCTTTGATCCTACTTTTAATATTTCCTGTCTTGCTCTTACTTTCATCCAAATGGGCAGCCGAAAGACAGTAACCAAAACCGGCGCATGACAGTGCAGGGTTAATGGTTGTACGAACTGAACTGAACTGAACTGCTTAAATCCAAACTCGAATAAATAGGACATAAGCTCTCACAGTTACGTTGTTTCGAGTTCACGTTTAGTGGAACGATGTGAAATATCTGCTGTGAAATAAACTTGTATGGTTTTCAATCAGCTCTGAGATCAAACAAGATGAGCAACTACATGAAGGAGTCACTTATACTATCAGAAGTATTGATTAATAATCACACAATTGTACAGTCAATCGTTCGGGAAGAGGGATTCAGTTAGTCAAAAGCTTCCTAGGAAAAAACATACGTGTTAATGATCATAAGCGGTTAACTCCAATCTAACAAATCAATGATATTTGGGTAGTTGAATTCGGCTGTGGCATGATTGATTTACTGGTCAAAATGATGAACCGGACCGCTCTCAACTAGAGGCCAAACATTGACCGCAGGGTTTGAAGAACTGAGGAGTAAATAAATACACGTTTTGTGAAAGAATTTAGGAAAATTTATTCACCGAGGTGCAGATATCTGTGCGGAGAGAACAGTCAATCCAGGGGTAGGAACCCAGACGGTTTCGAAAGATAAATCAATCAGCGGAACCGAGTGTGAATCTGGAATCGAGAGGAACAGTGGAATGGATAATATGGGTAGAAATTGAAATAAGACAGTTGTCCGATTGGCCAAGTCGAAGAACTGTAGCAATATTCGAGGATAATTGTGGGTTGGATGTGAGGACAAGATCGAGGGTATGAGCGTGGTCGCTATCACGGTCGAAAGCTGTCAGTTGGTATGGGTTGTTCTCTAAAAGCAAATGATTCGGCTTCACGTTCAAGGGACGATATCCCTGTAGACTGTGATAAATTTTCCCTGTTACTGACGTTAAAATCATCTCAAATTCTGACATAGCTTCAAGGTTTACTTCAAATATGTGCTTAATATTTGTTGGTAAAGTATCAAGAAGTGAAGGACCACTAGTATTTCGGGGACGATATACAGTACAGAAGTGGTGACTGATAAAAGGGAACCGAGATTTCAGCCGCATAGTCTAAAACT
Source organism: Echinostoma caproni (assembly GCA_900618425.1). NCBI lineage: Eukaryota > Metazoa > Platyhelminthes > Trematoda > Plagiorchiida > Echinostomatidae > Echinostoma > Echinostoma caproni. The sequence continues at coordinate 46,148 of UZAN01039785.1, read as the reverse complement.
CACGGTTGGTGAGATTTAAGATCGAGAACGGGGTGGAGGCAGTTGAATGGTGGATCGATGCACAACCAACAGCTTTGTGGGTGAATAAACTGTGAAAAGAATAATTTGGAAAATGGATGGTGTCTGTAGAAGAAGAGAATTGTGTAGATGGGAATTGGAGTGAACAATTATTATGGTTCGAAACTCGAAGGTTATTGAGTTCGAGTTCGAGTTCGAGTACGCCTGAGTAATGATCATGTTAGTTGTGCCATTGATAGTGAGATGAGATAGGCAACTGGCAACCTGGACCTGGAATCTGGAATGGTGAACCATACTGTATAGATGAAGACTAAACTTTTCCATAACCAGTGAACAAAAAGTGAAGTAAAAAATTTGTATTCGTTTATTTTGCTTAATGGCTATTATAAATCTATGGATCAAACTTGTAAGCCTTCCGTTGGACTCTCTTTTCTCAAAGCCTTTTGTCCTACGTATAATGGAACAGTTTGGCAGTAGCATTACTTCACATCATGTCGTAATCTTTATCATCTAAATCACTGGCACTTCTTATCAGTTGGCATTATGTACTGCTACAACTGCTACTACTACTCAAAAGTGACTGCGAGTGAGAATGGATGAATTAATTTTTCAACCCTCGAGTTTTTAATGGACCTCGAACGAACAGATAAATTTGGGCTTGTGCCAGTTCCACTTAACCACAAAGTCCGTTTTGATGGAATTGACAAGCATCAAACCATATTTTGATCATGAAATGTCACTTTGTAAATTAATCGTTAGGAATAGAAGAGTGGAGAGGAATTGTAATTCAAAATCAAATACAAATGCATTATTAGGTGTAATAATCACACTAATTTCCCTTTCGGGGAATCGTATGCGTTTGCTTTTGGCGAGGGAAGCTCTGGTTGAATATCAGTGTCCATAATGGCCAAACGGACTCCGTTTGCAAATTCTTTTTCACTTTTTCAGAGACAAAACATATATAAGTAAAGTGATGATTAAATTTCGCTAAGAGCACTTTGGCCAAGTCGCTTCGAATGGAAAGAGGACAGATAGTACCAGTTGCCAGTATGTCATTCACTCAAGTAAACCGAGTCAATTTGTATAATAATAATAATAATAGTAAATATGGAGACATACAATGAAAATTAGTGCCCAGTTTAGTAAATAAGCGAATATGTGACTATGCATAGGATGATGAAACTTTGAGGTCGGATTTGGCACAAATCAAGGAAATGTTTTAATCTAATTGTTTTAATTTGTGTTATGATTACCATCGCTTCATAAATTGGTAACCATTTTTTATCGTGATTAGGTAACAGGAATTGAATGGTGTGGTCAGATCAATCTGGTAACCGGTTCGTATTACGAAGCTCATAATCAGATGTTTTGGTTTTATCAGGGTCTATCATGTTTGTTGCGTAACTGAGGCCACTAACCTCTAATCTGTTTGCTCAGCCACTAGCTGAACCAGATATCGATCCGTTTTGCGTGTGTGAATATGATCACAGTTGTCAGTGAACTTGTGGATAAAGTTGGAATTATTGAGACTGATAAAAACTTTAAATCGGTGAAGTGGTTGACATTTTACGTAACTATACGGTCCGGTCGTTCAGTTCTATGTTAGAAAACGAGAGACCTACAGCACGTGCTTTGTCTTGGATCTAAGAAAGTCAAGGTGGAAGAAAATATATAATTTTACTAGGGAAATAAGTTTGATTATCATGAGCTTCGTCAACAAAGTCTTTGAACAAATACAACTAGGTATTGTTTTCTTTCAAGTGGCTTCTAGAAAACTCATTTCAAGCTGCCCTAACTTGACCCGATCCTTCAAATTCTTGCCACCTTGTCGCGTTATGATGTTTTCAGCATTTTGTTAAGCAATGCTAAGCACAACACATAAACCATAGTTGAGTGCACAAAACCAATTGATTCAATGTTTTCTTAACTTGAAGCTGCCCTAGTTTGATCTCCCTCAGTTCCAGCCCTTTCAGGGTCACATGATCTATCGAGAAGTTAGTGAGGTTTCAAATCAGATCACAGATTTCTTGTAACTGATAACAACTCACTCTCAGCGGATCAGACGCGGCTAATCAGCTTTACTGTTGTTTTCGCAAGTATTGACCGACTCAATGAATACTGACCGATAGTATTTTGCATTTATCTTGTAAATCAATTCGGTAGATTTACACTCTATTCGTTCAGTGATTTGAGTTGTTCTTGGCAGGGATAATGAGACCCAAGGGTATACAGATAAAACAAATAAAATTTAACTGAATTTCATTATTTTCAATGTTTATCATGATTTGTAAATGAATATGCTTTTCGCAATTGACCAATAAAAGTAAATGAAAAGCTTGCATTTGTTCCAATTCTATGATCAATTTGTTTCAGTGCTATCGAATGGAAATTATCGTTCGCAGTTTACGAGTTCCCCCGGAGTAAACCAAACAAACGGGCGAGTGAAATTTATTTGTGAATAATTCCAAATATTTTCATTCAACTTTCAACGAACTTTGGAGTTCACTAAGTAATGCAGAAAGCGTAAATAGGAACAAGACAAAATAAAGATAAATGTAAATTCAGATAGGTGGACAGGTGCACGGGAAGCGTTCAGTCAATGAGTTGAGTGTTTTGAAAAAAATGCTATCAGCGATTTGCAAGAGTCCGTATTTGGGACATCCTAATTTCTCAATATTTCCCTTACCTCTGCTCTACTCT
>UZAN01039785.1:32425-43425 GCA_900618425.1 Echinostoma caproni | reverse complement strand
CTCTGCTCTGCCTGAAGTCGGAAAAAGTAGTGAGTCAAATTAGCTCCTGACAATAGCATATTGAATACAAGAAAAATTTCATTCTCAACGAAGTCAATAGAAAAAATAACTATCCATACTGATATTTGATTAATGTGTTAGTAATATGCTCTGCGATGATATCATAAAAAACGACAGGAGAAGACATTGTTATTTGAAAAGATAAAACCGAACAAAAAATTTTAACATTATGATTAGTCAACCCTCTAAGATAGATCCAGCCAAGAGGCTAGGAGTTACAGTTTCTGAACAACGGACCACAGACCAACATTATCTGCCTAACGAAACACATGCAGTTCAAACAGATATTGCGTGACTCGGAGAGCAAGAACAGTGACTGACTGATGACCGTTTAACCAATGCTATTTCTATTGCCGTATCATTTAATCCCACCGGTTTATTTCAGTAATTGAACCGCTTCCTCCGTGGCCTTCTTGCCGCATCTCGATGACGGGAGATTCCGGCATTCAATCAGAAGGAGATTATGTGTTTTATCTGCAATTTTTGATCCGTGACTTGTGTCCATTCCGATCACTACAAGCTTCTCGCGAGCTCTAGCTTACTGTGAACTATTTTGTTTGCATGATGATTCGACCACGGAGTAAATCATAACATGTGGATTAATGTTCCAGTGATGTAAATAAGTAAGTCCAGGAAAGATCACTGGAAAGACAGAATAAGTGCGAAAGAAACAAAAGCTTTATAATGAATAAATAATAATGTAATTTCACTTCCTTTTTTATTTATTGAAGTTGCAAGTGTAAAATCAACATTCAGGAAGGGGTAGCCGCAGCCATGCAAAGGCTGCCTGAGGAGACGGGCAGTGGTGGAGCGGTTCGAACCCAGGATTCCCAGGTCACAAGTTGGTGACCTAATCCCTTGGCCACCACCGCTCCAATAAAAGGGACTGGAAAAGGTCCTACTGCAGGATGAAAAAACGGAAAACCTTCTGACAGCGGCAAACAACAGTAATGACGTACTGGGACCAAGTGAGAGAACGTTTTAGAATAACGCCCAAGTATTTCACTGATTCTACTCGACTAAGAGGTGCGTCGTTAATGAATATATGCAAGCACGTTTCACGGAAATCAGAGTATTGTTTGGTGCTGTTTGGTGCTGGACTGGACTGATAAGTCCACTTGTTCTTAACCTGCTGACCAACCAGTGCGATGTGGAAAGAAAAAGGATTTTGATAGAAACCGCTCTTGCCATTTGCTGTGATGCCTACCTGAAGGAGAATTTTGACTCCAGTTATGACTAGAAATAAGATTAAGTCCGTAGATTTGTGTAGGTGGAGTGGGGTTGAGAACTGAAATTCGTAAGGGTCATTACTAGTACGGTGTTTGAAGTAGGTCAAAGTGACGGGTGCGATCTATAAACCAATAATGACCAGCTCACATGATTAGTAGTATTTCGGCAACAGATTTACGTCCGATGAAAATTGACATTTAAAATGCAATTAAGCATCAGTCAGCAGTGGTACTGGGAACCACGAACCAAGCAACAAATAATGACAATTCTCCTTTTAATTTCATTCATTCAGGATGATTCAAATGTATAATATGGTCCAAAAAGTTTGACACCGTTTAAAATTCAGGGAAAAATTTCTGAAATAGAAGCATGTAAGAAGGGGAAGGAGTGCGGATAAGAGAATACTGATCGGATTAATATATTGCCGGTTGAATGATTTACTCCAAGTAGATTTATTAGAAGGCGGCATAATGGTCGTGCTCTGCCGCACCTTAGACAAATTACGTGATCAGTCGATAAGTACCGCATTAATTTTAGGTTAATTTCGAAATAGCCTGAACTCATGTTAATTTTGGTGCAAATATTGTCACAGAAAGAATCCCGTTGGAACAAATTAAAACGAATTCCACGGAGTTTGGCTCAAGTTGAGCAGTGACGATCAAGTTGTACGAATTATCCTGGCGGCCGCCCGGAGGTCATGAATTCGAGTACCTTTACCGCAGCTCATATGGCCCAGTTTCTATATTCTGCCAGCAGCATTTGATTTACCGCAGCTCCATTCCCGAAAAGTATCTGAACAACCATATTTTTAATGAGTGAAAAGGAAATAAGAATATCGGAAACAAATAATATTACTTCAGTGAACGTTACAAGACTTGAACATAATCATAAACGTGTGAGGTTTCTAATTCCGATCCGTTGCTTTTTTCCAATGGTGAAATTTTTAAGTTTCTACGTTCCTTCACTCCATCGTCATCTGCTAGTCCTGATGGTCTTTCTCCAGCGTTTCTCAAGTTTGGAGCAGCCTCTCTAACTAGTGTGATGACATACCTCACCAAGGAGTCTCTTTCGAATTCACGTCAGNATCTACGTGTATTGCATAATCAAACATGAATTAATGGGAATTAATTCAACGGCATACCTCAAATTAGGGGCAACCCGGTCTGGACAAAACAATCGGTTCGGTACGACAAACGCAAACGTGCCAGGAAAGTATTCTCTGGGAAATCGGAGGAGGAATGCGATGTGGATATAGAGACAGCGCTATTTAAGGGCCGGGGAGAACCAAACACAGGGTGGGATAATGAAGTGACACCAAAGGCGGGTGTGTGTGGGGGGGCTACAGATGGCAACCATAATCATGGTGTAATTGAGAGAATAGACAACGGACACGAGGAGGGTGTCTGGGGTGGCTAAACACACAAGGCGGGTGGTAGCATGAGCCAAGAAAAAAATGACTGGGAGAAAGAATGAACAGTGACAACAGTGAAGATGGTAGGATAATCATAGCGGGTGGGTGATGAACAAGTGACCACAATAACACGAAGCAGTTTCTTTTGCCAGGTAGAGATAATTGATAACGATAATGGATAGAGCGCAGAAGGAGTGACGATAGGTACTACGACATAAATCCATGTGGAGTGGCGATAACAGATTACGATAATAGGATGACAATTACCACGCAACAGTTTCCGTGTGGGGTGGAGATAATCGATTACAGTAATAGTTTGAACGAAGCGGTCACGACAATCAATATCAAACAGTTTCCATGTGGAGTGCGGAGAAAATAGATTGCGATAACAGGTTGAACGAAGAACGGATCACGATGATTATCACGAAAGTTGCCATGTGGAGCGGTTAGGTAATCATAGGGGAAATACGGAAAAGTGCAAACTGAATGGTCATGGAGGGGGAACGTAGAAAGATCCGATTCGGTGGGCAAAGGTCATCAAACTGGGAGTTGGTTAGGACCGCACAGAGTACAGGTAGTTCCGGTGACTTTCTGATTACTTCATCGAAAGAATCCAGTGCACAAAGTTGGGCAGCAATATCTCAAGTCTTCTAGTCAGTAATTCTGGTGTGCTTCAAGGTGCTGTCCTCTCTCCGTATCGTTTCTCTGTTTTCATTAGCGATCTTTCAGCTCCACGCCCTGCTCGTATCCAAAAGTATTCTGACGATGTCTTTTTATGTCAGACGGCTTCTTCTTTTTCTTCAGGATTTTCCTCCTTCACTGAAAATCTGTCCCAAATCGAGCAGTTTTCAAACCAGTCTGGCCTTAATCTTAACGGATTCAAGTGATTGGAGTGCATTTTTAGTTCTTCCCGCTCTACATTCCTGTCAGATTCTCTAGCCCTTAATTGTAACCTTTTGTCTCGAGTGACCTCAGCCAAAGATCTTGGTGTTACTATCGATAATAATCTTCAGTGGTTGACACACATTTAGAACTGTATGGAAAAACTTTGACACCTCTCCTTTCGGCTCAGAAAATTTCGCACTCCCCAACAAGTTTTGTTCTCCTTTGTTAAACAATGCTTTCTCCCTATTTTACTTTACTGCTCCCCTGTAGTATTTCCCAGTTAATTGAAGCAAGACTTTAAAACTGTCCGTCGTGAATTGATGATAATAAGCCGGGCATCTTTAATTTCTACCGAGTCATTAATCATAGAACTTATTAGTGATCATATGAAGTCTTGTTTGACATATGCCAATAAGATTCTAAACGACCCGTCTCATCCTTTGCACTTGGACTTATTTTATTGTCGCCTCCCCCCCCCACCCACCCTCGATCACTCCATCTCCTCTTAACGGTATCTCGAATAAACATTTATAAAAACTCCACTGTACCTTATCTGGCTCGCATTTCGACCAACAAGGAACGAGTTATAAATGAATTACGTCAATCTTTACCAAACGCCAAATTTGGAGCTGACCTTTTCGGCACTCAATAATTTCCTATCTTTGTTTGTCACTGAGACCACAGCAAGCGGTGCTCAGTTTGACCGAAATACTGAGATTCATGGAAAAGGCTTTCACTTTCCAGTTCGACTTCCTGTAAGGACATGAAAATGTACAGTGCTTATAAGTCCAAATGAAGATGAAAATACTGTCCAAAGCTCTTCGTAAGCCATCATACGCCTCACAACTTCATTCGTCACCACAATGTCACACATCTATCACGTGATCCTACTGCGTCAGTTCAATCTATAATCTCCATTGAAACATGGTAGTTCCGAGCCAGATCACTTCCAATCGGTTTACAGACAGTAGAACATGGGTAGTGTAGATCGGGTCAATTCAGTCGTTTTAGTCGTTTTGTCTCGTAAATATGAATATTCAGCTGTAATATTCAATGTGTAGCATAATTGGAGCGAAGTGAAATAGGGAAAACAAAAGAGACAGTCATCTAGTCAAACAAATACCAAATGCAGTTAGAATTGGTTCTCCATTCTAAAGTCATGGTTTTTTGTGTTGCCAAGACACCGAACTAGTATGGGGTGCAATGCTGCAATTGAGATGTACTTAAAACAACCGCGTACGTATGAGAAGGGCGGATAATCGATCAGACAAACATTCGTGAAACGCGGAAGAATAAACACTTCGAATTTTATAAGCGGGAATACGGTTGTTGTTGTTGTTCCAGTGCCCGGATTTAACAAATTGTAAAGCCTTTCGTGGATTATACGGCTACAACCGAAAAGATCTTTGAATAATGTGGTGAGACCAGTTTGACTGGTTGTATGACGAAACCAGTAAAATTATAAGGAATGCTTATGGAAAATGATAAAAAGCTGAGAGCTGATCTGAAGTACAAAATTCATGAAGCGATCCTTCTGACCTGTAGAACTGGAGGCATGTCATGGTCGGACCAGAGTGAGAACAAAATGAAGCATTTTACTGGGGATTGATTCATGTTTTGTCATTCAGAAGAAAACTGCCCGGTGGCCTCATTTCCTATTGGTCGCATTTCAGAATGTTCAACACCATAGCAAATGATCTTAACGGGTACATTTTTACCGTTCGAGCCCGTTTAGCATTCAGAAAGCTCCACGTTAGTCTGAGTTAGTCATTTAGGCTAGAGTATATTGAAGTTCACAACGGGTTCAAATTGTAACACATATTGTGGCACTTACGGTAGAGGCTATTATCAGTAGACAATCAGGGATCTTCTTATGTAAGGATTGAAGAGACCAGACAGTATGTGGAATACGAACAAAAAGGCGCAACAACGTATGGACCGTAAATTTGCTTGAGCTCGACTGTCAGCTCTTAACGGACATCAGTAAGGATCACGGTGAGGATCATACAGCCTCATGACATGGTTTGCACCCAGAGCGGTACTGATAGAACTGTACTGAATAGTGCGAAGCTTTGTGGTCACGAATTGCTAGTTTAAGTAGTGCACCGTCGTTACTGAATTCAGTCTTATAGAGTGCGAATGGGTCAATCAATTTAGATGGTGAGTGTTTGGATCAGCCCATTCGGTTTTTCACAAGCACCAGACACTTCTGATGATGTTGGTTGTGGGTTTCACTCCTTGGCAGATTGTTAATTCCCCAACATCATCAACAGTGCCTGGTGCCTGTGAAAAACCGAATGGGCTGATCCAAACATTCACCATCTAGATTGAATTATTATCCACATTCGATAAGTTTCCAAGAATCAGTTATCCCGAACCTGTTCATATACACATTCAGTTTTTGCAAAAAGATGCGCCTAGTATACAAAACATAATAATAAATATTCAATAAAAATATTAAATGTTTTTGCCTTCTTTTTTCATTGTTTATTGAGTGTGCAAATGCGGTGGTGGTGGGTTTGAACTCAGAACATTAGCCATTTGACCACTGATGTCCATTACGGTAAGCAGTCTTAAAATTAATCATCATTCATTAGTTTATTTTTTAATTCATTTCGTCCTCGCTTCGTAACTTCAAAAACTGTTCATAGAACCATCTGCATTACCACATCATTGTGTAATGAACAGCAGAACAAACTACAAGCCTTGGTAATCAGGAGGAACTCCTGTTTAGCTGCGAAAATTGTGAATCTCGACCAGCACAAAGTTTCTTCAGCAAGATACCGTGCAGTATCAAGCCCTTGAAATTAAAAAGCATGAATAACGAAATTCTGTTACAATGGGAAAGTTTGAACCACAAACCATGAGTTTAGAGCATACCAGATGACGATCACAAACAACAATATCAATATCCTCAATTGAACCACATGATTAAGGTCGATTTAAGTGACGCGGTCAGATTGTGAAGGTTATTGTTTTGTTAAATACCTTGGCTTTGCATATCAATTTGATGAAATTACAAATACACACGATAAGACTTGTAATTCCTCGTCTTGATCCGTTGACTACAGACAATTTTATGTTCATTTTGTGAGAATCAAAACTGTCATCGATCCAAATCTTCAATCGCCCCACAATTTTATGCACAAATGTTGACCAGGTGTCCAAAGGTCGGTCAAGGAGGAGGCATGTTCTGAACAAGAACATGATACTTATTCAAAGTTAAACCCTACTATCTGGATGGATTATGATCATTCATTGGGAAGCGATCATAGATAAACTGTCACTTATTGAAGAAGCAATTTAATGGAGAACAAATGCAATCAACTCGGGCTGCTTCAGAGCAGTAAGGCAGTCAGTGTGGCTATGATGAAAAGACCAGAATGGTGCGATCTGCTAACTAAGGTATGCCCACCACATCCTCTTTGCTCAATGATGGTACGAAGATGGTTATCTCAGAGCCTTACAAGAATATCAGTATTGAAATGAAATCAGTTATATGTTTTTAACATGGCTCTCAGTTAACCTGTGCCCGATTCGAACACACCCCTCACCACCATTAACCGCGACAAAGACACGTTCACTTGACCACAATAACAGTGCTTATAAGATGACAAGAATCTTCGTGGTGTGCAATTAGCAAATGCTCATATCACGTTTGAAAATTAATACTACGACGTTACACTGACTTATCAGTTGCTTTAACCATTTTTTTTCTGGGGGGGGAGGGGTTACATCACCAGCGGGGGCCTTTCGTGCCTCGGTAAAAAATCGAACCACAAATGTCACTGTCGGGATCGGCCCGATTGACGGCCTACCGCCTGAGCAAATGGTAAAAAAATTAATCCTGCATTTTCGTTTCATATGTAGCGGGTACTGTCCATTCGATCTCTTTCAATGCGAGTGGGGAGCATTTGTGTGCGTCTTGATAGCTCAAAATGGACATTCACATCCAAGCACACCGCTGACGAGTTCAAGCAAGCTTGGTGGTGGCCATTCTGGTATGCCCCGAGATTCGAGGTTTGAACCCTGACAACATCACCGTCACCATCCAACGTTGGTGGTAGAGACTTCTATTGTCATCCTCGTTTGGTTTTATTCACCACTTTGTGTCCCGTGGTTTAAGGTTTTCAATTATCACCAGTAAATAGTAGGTCCCAATGATAATGGGGCTTACCCATCCATCACACAATTGTGCGTAGTACATTTGGATAAATTTCCCGTGTTCTTTAGAACATCCAATCGCAAATAAGCATGTGGAGCATTGAATGGAACTAAGCGAACTCTCACGAACTCCAAAAAGTCAATAAACAGCTTGTGGTATCTGTGAAGTATCTGGATTTATTCTGACAATAATTTTTAATGAAATATTCCTAAAATTTTACTAGACCTTTCAACACAGTTGTGAATACGCGATACCGTTTTACACGAACGCATGATAACACACACACACAGACAAACAGCTCCGGTATCGCTATATCGGTTCCTATTTCATCGGTAGCGCATTTTATTTTTAAGCCCATCCGTCGTGCCTGAAGTGTTCATGGCATTACTGCCCCCCTATGGCCGTAATGAGAAAAAAATAATCGAGGATAGGTGATTGAGAAATAGTGTGGCAAACAAATGAAAAAAACTACGAAAAAGTACTAATGGTGTTTTTTGTTGTTGTGCGAGGTGCGCATGCTTGCCTGCGAGAACACGAGCAGTGGTTATACAAATTTGGTATACGTGTAAAGTGTGCGCGCGTGCGTGCTTACACGTGTATTATCACTGTAAACTCGACGACGATGAGGATGACGCTGTCCTGTTTACATACAGCATCCCTATACGCGTGCGTGGCCAATCAAACACACGCCCATACAGATGAACACTCGCTCGCTCACACATGCTCCAACATCAGCAGTTCAATACGTGTGTGCAATCTGACGATCCAAAGGTCAACTTCATCGGCTCCTGTGTGCTCAGATGAATCGGTAGATATTCCTGCACAGTTGAGCTGCCACCAGCTCACCCCAGTACGGTCAATCATCTTCGGTCATAGCATCCACTTCTTCTTCTCAAACGCAGGAACGCAGTATGGGACAATCCAGGTGGTGGGGAGAGAAACAGGTGAGCAGGCCGGATATCAGTGTGAAATACATCAATAGAAATTGTGGGCATCCGTTTTTTGTTTGAGAGGTTCAACAGTAGACAGGGTGTTGCATAGCGTGATTTTCACGAGGTGTGCCACTTTAAATCGCTACTGTAACGAATATGCTCACAACTGTGAACGGTTTTCCGGTTGAATGTCAACCATTACAAGTGTGTTTGGTGCTAGACGACCGATTGCATGATACATGTGTGTGTGTGTATACGTGGGTGTGAAGCAGGTCGGAAAACCTGACACAGCGCAGCATATTCCTCATATTCGCGTCCACCAAAACACCGACTTATAAATCACTCCACTGAATGATCAATGCAGATAGTGGATTACTACGCGCATCGCGAGCAAACAAAACAGATAGAGGTTCCAGAGATCTATCTGCTGCAAATTTTGTGTAGAAAAATAGTGTTTATATACAGCTTGCTTCTGGCAACACACTACCACTAACAAAATGAAGCAAAACAAATACGACCAGAGTAGCGAAAAAACGTTCCTTCCATTGAAAAACAAATTCATTTCTAAGAATATACACTTTAATAATTCATTGTGTACAGGATTATCTGTGAAAAAATGTTTGGATAACCTGTGATTAAATGGATAAAAAAATATGGCCTTCAGTAAATAGGCAATGAGGATGAAGAGGTAGAACGCGTAGCAAAAGTAAAAAGTGCATCATTGAACCACATGCCATTGTGTCTCAGTTCATTGAATGGTCGTTCCCTGGAACCCAATAAACAAGAAAGACAAGATACAATGACATTGTGAAAAGTTTCGGTGCTAGTGTGTAAAAGAATTGAATTTATTGTGGATGACAAAAGTGGAGATGGATCTAGAAAGAATTGAGTGCCGGAAATGTGATGCATCAGACAAGACTGGGTCACATAAAGGATCACATGCCTTAAGGTGTTGGTTGACCATGAAGTAGATTAGCGCCACACAACGAACAGCTCCATATTTAGAGGTGTTTTTCAGAAAGCGTGCAGTCAATGTGAAAGCTTAGACAACATATTGGGTAAGGTAACGGAGAGCAGTAGGTTCAGTGACATAGAACTTACGAAAAAATAAATTAACAAATCATATACAATGACACCCTTATCTGAAGAAAGCATGAGATGTAAAACATGAGCTTTCAGGCTTCCAGAAAGGTGCCATGCACTTGGTAGGTATTTGCAATATGGTAACCTTTCGGGGTTCGAGTTATTAATCAAGATGTTAATAACCGATGATCCGGGATGTGTGGGTCACCTACGGATAAGGAAAAACAAAACCCTGATGTATTTGGTGGGGTCTACGGAAACCATCGAACCATTCAAAAATGAAACATATGGCTAATTGAAGGGGTGTTGTTAGATGCAACACCAACCAATACGTCTTCGGTCGACTTAAATGTGAAAGTAGTTGGGGGAGGGCGCTAAACTTTTTTGATGAAAAGGCATAAAAGAGAAGTGAGAGTTTCACAGACCGTTGCACACGCTGGTCGATGGTCCACTGGATCTTGGCGGAAATGAATGTGGTGCATCTCAGACTAAAAGAGAATAATAATGCTAAGCGCACGGTGCCATGTAAATCTTGTATGGACAATGCCTTTATTTTCAGAAAAAATTGGGCTGAAACGATTTGCATTCAGAAGGAACTTACTCGCCCCCAGTCAAATTTTTGTTATACTCTGAAATTGGAACATATGACTTTTCTTGACGTGGCCCAGTGGTAACAACGTGTTCGAATCCCACCACCCTGAGTTCCCCATTTATGTGTTTAACGGCAGCCCTTTGATTGGCCGCTTCCCCCTTCCTGAAAATTGTGTTTGTATATTCAAGGAAAGGAAGTAAAATGGAAAGAAAAAGAAGAAAATTTAAAGAAAAGATTGGACAAAACCATTTTGAGATTTATACGCCAAATATGAACTGGTCGTAGCTTATATTTTGAAAGCTTTTCACGATCGGATCACAAACGTGGTGAGGTCAAAACGTTTTTTCCGATAGTGCAGAGAATTTTAGCCGAAGATTTCTTCCTGATCAGTTGACCTTTTATTCCGAACATGATTTAAACTGACTATCTTTTTGACTCCATCTACACACACAAATCCAGTCATCTAACCAATCGTATGTGCTCGAAGCGCCTCTGAGAGCGGAACTCGAACCTGGTGCTTCCCGATCGGGCGGTTCAGAGGGATAAAGTGAGGATTGTGAACATACACAGAGTATGAAGCATGGTCAGTTCATATAGATCACAGTCATCCCACACCATTGTATACAATGGTGTGGGATGACT
>UZAN01039785.1:13058-28677 GCA_900618425.1 Echinostoma caproni | reverse complement strand
CATCTGCGTCTTCTCACAAATCACTGGCTTCACTTCAGACGGCCGTGTCCTGTATTGTCTGTGCATTAAAATTATTGACAGCATCGAGCTTCAGTCGCTGAAAATGCCGAAGAAAGTCGATAGATGCCACTAATGATATGCAAAGAGTTTCAGAGGCCACTTTGGGTGAAGATCAGCTATTGTCCTATTGTTATGAAAACTACGAATCTGAGCACCACAGGAAAGCAAAAAAACAAAAACGGAAAGACCTCAACTCCGATTCAAAAGTATCGTTTGCGGATGCACTCCCGAGTAAAATTAGGACATCCGTCTGAGTGGGGTTATTTGTCATTTCTGGTGTATTATACGAAGAGCAAACAATCAGCTATCTTCTAGTTAAATTTATATTTTTCACTGAAAGATTAATCAACATATTCCAAGCATCCGTATTTGAATTGGACATGCGATCATCTCGTGCCTCCCCGTCTATCAACATCCTATCCTTTCTTGTAAGGGTCAAAATATCCGTTTATTGTCAGAAGCAAACGGCCAAAGTTAAGGGGAAATTTATCTGAGTCATTGGTGAATAAATCTGTCGTCATTGAGCTTTTACTTTATTTTTTCACTATTGAGATTTGTGATGGATCTATTTCACCTCCTGCTCTATTTACTGACTGTGTGGACAAGGTGTTTTCATGTAAAAATCCACTTTTAATCAGCCTCTATCTCACTCCATATCCGATTGTTGATCAACACTTTTCCCTCCCTCAAGACACTTTTCTTACTTCGTCAAGGCGATTTATTACTCTTATGCATTCCTCATGTCCTGTTTTGTGATGGAATATCGGCTATAATTATCTCATACTAATACAATACAACACAATCCAATGGAGTAACTTCAAACCATCAGATCTTTCGCAGATCCAGTTTATTCCGCTATGCGAACTAATTTTCAATCCAAATAGGTGTTTTCAAGGCGTCGGCGTACTCTCTTGGAACTGATTTGTTCCCGAACAATCAATCAGATCAAGGATAATCCAAACCGAGCGACTGGTTGGACTCCATAACCACTCAATCAGAACAGCTACAACCCGTCTTCAATTTTGCACATCCCTGTTGCAATGGATGCCGCCGTCAATTGTCTTTATATATAAAACTAGCTGATGTTTAGACTCGATGATCATCGTTACGTAACTTCCAGTCCTCATTTTTTCTTATCGCATTGGGATGGACTATGCAAATCCCCTGTGTAATAATCTCTTCTTATCGTTTCTGTCTGGGTTCTCCAAAAACGCCTTTCCGTGTCAAACCCTACAAAAGGAAAACTACCTGAATAGTATCATAAAAGAAAGGTAATGCAGCAAATATCCTCTAATCACGTTTTAGAATGTATTTTCACGTTACATTTTGTTGGAAATCCAGACATGTATATCCACCACATCTAAAATTGTAAGATTTGAAAACTCATATCGACTACTCCCTATTTTGTAAGTAGCTTATCGTGCACAGCAATAAAACAACCAGCGAAGTTCAACAGAAAAGATGCACTGTTGTTTATCAGTTCAATCCTCCAATAAGTTCTACGTCAGAACCGCATTGATTGGTTTAAATTACTTTACAGTCGAGAAATAAACTTGTTTTCGAAAACACATACAGTTATACATAGAGTTTCGAAATATCAAATTAATGCAATGGTCTTATGTTATCAATACGATTGGTTGATTGTCATGTGTGGTTTGGGAAAGAAGGAGCGGAATAAGGTAGTGTTCCCAATCGATGGAGTGACTGAACTGCTGCATTCCAGGACCGTGTCTCCGGTTGACGGTCAGTTCGGTCGGCTGGGTCAGGTTGAGACCTGTCAGTGTCTCATGCAGCTCGCCAATCCAAGTCCCGTGATTTTCCATCACTAAACAGTAAATCGCGACGTTGAGCTCCACCGATCTGCTATTAATCACACCAATGTGCAACGTTGTTACATCTTGCCAAGACGTATGATCGATACGAGCGCTTCTCGACTAGCCCCAATAACGGAGAGAGAACACGGATGAGAAAACGACAGTCAGAGTATGTTATTGATCATGACACAATATATGTGGTAAATTGAGCGTAGTAGCGTCTTTGGAAGTACGACTCTTTCAGTAAATAAGATGCAGCCGTTCACAATCAACAACGAATCTATCCGTTGGAAGAACTGACACCATTCGATGGAGTTGCATGATTTTGGCCGTGTGTGGAGGAATTGTGTGACCTCGTTGAGCAGAGGGTAGTATCGTGTTTCCTCCCGAACTTCTTCCGCTGTTACTAGTGTATTGCGTAGAGCATTGGTAGCGAGGAATTTGCCGTCAGGTTCCACCGAAATCGAAGCAATGACGTGGTCTTTGGGCTCTGGTCATTAGGAGTTGATAAGCCTTGAAAACGCATCTGCTTGACCAAAGGATGTAGTCGAAGGATATCGTGTCTCGAAATCGTAGCTGAGAAGGATTAGTGCCCAGCGTTGAAGGCGGTTAGCAGTGTACACTGGAATATCCTTTTTGGGACGAAAATTGCTATCAGTGGCTTTTGGTAGGTGAAGAGTGTATTTTCGACCGCATAGTATTTTATGAAACTTCGTCATAGCTATGATAGCCAGGGCTTCTTTTTCAATTTGACTGTAGTTTCGCTCCGTTGCAGTTAATGATCTAGCGGCATGTGAAACGGTCTTCTATGACCCATCTGGAAATTTGCAAGAGATGACTGCACCAACTCCATTGTTTAAAGCATTGGCTGCCACGGTTATGTCAAGTGCCGGGTCAAAATGTGTCAGAAGCAGGTCCGAGCCGAGCATTGACTTGACACAGTCGAAGGCGTTTTGGCATTCTGTTTAATAACGCCATGGTTGGTCTCTGGGTAGAAGTTGATTCACTGGGGATCGGGCGTGATGCATATCAGGAACAAATGTACTGTAGTGATTTACGAGGCCCAAAAATGATCTGAGTGTAGCCAAATCCTTCGGTGGTGGCATACTTTGAATGGCTTTAGTGTTCTCTGGATCTGGTCAACGGCTATCTTTGTCCAGAATGAAGCCGAGATACGTGATGGAGGGCGCGAATAAGTCACATTTGTCTTCTCCGATTCTGAAACCATAATCTTGAATCCGTTTCAGCGCTGCATTCAGTCGGCTAACCAGTTCTTCTTGTGTGCGGTCCATAGCGATTATATCATCCAAATATGTTGCAGCACCCGTGACACCAGTCAACATCAACATTAGCTGCTGAAAAATTGCTGGTGCAGACTTGACACCGAAAGACGGACGATAGTACTGGAACAAACNCAAACCGCGATGAGTGTTTATCGTCAGTAGTTCCCTTGAGTCATCAGCAAGGCTCACTTGGTGATATGCGTCTGATAAGTTAAGTTTGGCGAAGCAGGTACCACCATTCAGTTTTGTGAAAATGTCTTCCGGTATTGGAGGTGGATATTGGTAATCCTCTAGTGAGGCGTTCAGACCCATTGATAAATCGGCACAAGTGCGCACTTTACCGTTGCGTATCTTGACGACCACAATAGCAGCTGCTCATGAGTGTAGTATACACCAAACAGGGAGAAGACTCGAAGAGCTTGAACGAAGTTATATTAATACCAACGTAGCAACAGTGTGGGTGTTGTATTGGTCCTTGTTCTCAGCGTCTTCTATCACGGCGTTAGCCGCCACGCAGTTTATACAGCCTGTAAAGGGAAATGAGAGTGCTTGTTAGTGTCACTTCGGTATCCAATTACCGAACGTCAATCAGTTTCGGTTTCACCCCACATGAGTAATTGGCCTGCTTTATGACACCAGATTGTTGCAATCGATCCACTGATTCGATGGCGGCGTAGGGTACAAGGCGTTTGGATTTAAACACTGGTTTGGAATCTGGCTTCAGTGCGAAGGAAGCNACAGAGGCAAATTTCTGCTTGAGTGATTGTATCATGCATGCGATCGACCTGTCCAGCATTCGGATTTGATGGCATACTTTGTTCATGGGAACATCAAACAATCCAAACTTTTCAAACCAATCAAGACCTAGGAGATTCAGGTCAGATAACATGTCCCTGTTGTGGTGATGCCTCGGAAAGAAATGTCATAGTTGATTTTACCCGTTAGTCTCAGCTCACCTCCTGACGCATTTTTCACTATTTTGGTAGATCATTTGTTGACCCTTGATAGAAAATTTGACTTGTTCACCAACTTCCAAAATACATCCTTAGTGACCTTGAGCAACACTGGTTTGATTTTATCTGGCTATAAAATTGGCTGTATTTTGATGATGGCTGTTGCATCATGCAGTGTTAGTACGCTGTAAACTTTCGAGAGTAAGCCCAAGTGTGTCGGATAAACAGCCCCTCGTAGCTGCATTCGGTGTTTATGCAATGCTGATGGCTCCCAACAACTATAGAAATGTACAGTACAGTGCTTTCTGGAGTCAATTGTCGCACTGATTCTCTTTGACAAGTACATCTTTGTGCACACCGCTGCGCCTCAAAATCCAAGGTAGCTGATAGCTATGTATCCCTGAGGACTCTTCGAACAGAAGCGATGGTCGATACCAACAACTAAATTTAGTGTGTATGAACATGGTTAGAAGACAATAGGGTTCGTTGATGAACTTAATCCCTACGCGAAAGTGCAACCTGTTGTCTATTGCAGAAATGTGCTTTTAACAACGAATCCCTTCATTGACAGTCTGTTTCACAGTGCCCGATCGAGCCGGTAACCACTGCTAACTCCCTTCAGTGAACTGCCAGTGATTCATCGACCCGATCATAGCCCCGTTTGTTGACTATTCGTCCTCTCACTTTGATGAGAAAACCAACACGCTCAAGTAGAAATATTTATCTCATGTCTTCGTGGTTGCATTATTCAAAAACCAACATGTACACTGTTACAAGCCCAATGAGTGTGTACGTATTCGTCACAAAGCAACACCGCACCGGGACTGATACATGGGAAAAAACACAGGGTATCCAATGATAAGATCTCCCACACTGATTCATTCGATTCCTGTTTAGACGGTAATCCGGTGTGGCCAATCCAGACTCAGATACCTTACACCTCTTAAAGGTGATATTCAATACAAATGAACACGCACAAACCACCTATCGTTGTCGATAGACAGTGACGAGTTCCCGAGATTTTTAGTCTGATGAATGGAAGAAATTGACCATTGTCGAACTCTGAGGATCGAGGGAAGCCCGGAACTGATCTCGCAACTTCGTGTGATCGTTTTGGTACACTTGATAAATTTCTAATTCTACAGGTCCGCAATGCGACACAGCTTACGGACACTTCCAGGGGTGCTTTTCGTCCTCAGCAATATGCTCGCTGCAGTCGGGTGATGATCAAAACCGGTACTATCAGTCACTCGATTTATGCGACCAGTCAACCTTTGTTTACGCCTACAGGCTCGTTTTAAGCTTTCGCTCCTTGTGGATGGATAGTCGAGGAAAATTTAAGCAAACAGGAACCGGTGCAAACCTTTGTTGTTAGCTTTTATTTTACTTCCTATTATTGAATAGATAAGGATACCATATTCCGGAGGGGAAAGCGGCCAAATAAATGGCATTCATACAAAATAGAGAATGGGAAGTTTGGCGGCGGGATTCGAACACACGCCCTCCGAGGAATGATTTGGTGACCACTAACGCTCATTATGTTGTTCGGTCCTAAGCAAGAATGCACATCGCCATCGAATGAAGCCGCATCTACATCTTTGGTTTGGAGCACTGATAGGATTCACCAGTGACCTCGGCTTAAGAAGAGAGTAGTTCATTTTGGAAGGGTGATCAAGGTTCTATCGCTGAGAATTTCCTATTGATTCAGCTCTATGCAATGAGAGTGTTCCATTTGACCAGAATCATACTAATTTTCTATCTACTTCTTACTCTTCATTTATGACGTAAACATTTATGAAGGATCTTCATTTTTATTGGTTCACCGAGTTGAGCGACTTGCGTGTGAACGTTTTACCACCAGCTGACGTGAGATTGGCTTTGTATCTGCTGTGTGATTTGGGTGACGTCAGCTCCGTTGATCACGCCACGTTTGCAAACCGCCTTTCCAGTTCAATGCACATGACAATCAGAGCTACACGGACCGGTTTGCAGTTTTTTATTCTGTTCGTCACTCACACTTAGTTCCTAATGAGCGGAGTGAATACAGAAGATATCAAGTAGGTCGTATAATCTCAAATGATCGGTAATTGTACACAGATCAGATTGGAGCTAAAGTGAGTGTAACTGGACGAATGGGGTGAGTTGGGGTGGGGGTGAATGTAGTCCTGTTTCACCGTTTTTTGCGCAACTGTTTTTCTTCCTTCTCCGCTTTTCGAGCCAAGTACTGGGCGCGCATTTCCTGTTCCTTCACGTACCACGAAAGACTATCATTCTGGTACTCGCGTAATACCTCATTCTGACGCTGTTCAACAACATCATCGAACAATTGTTCCAGTACAAGTTTCGCTCGTTCACGCTTGGCCTCCGCGCTTCCTGTGTCCTCGGACGGTTGATCCAGTGTGGCCAATCGATCGATCAGTTGTTCCAACTGTTCCTGTTTCCGCTTGTAGAAGACCGGCTCGGTTTTGGCAATATTCAGTTTGCAATTGGCCAATTTGAGAAGCCGAGTCTGTAGATGAGACAAATCCAGAGATAGAAATCGAGGGTAGAAAAAGAAATGAACAAAACTCGTTCAAAAATACATGGAAAAAACCCCAGTTGATTTGACTTCAAAATTGACACCCATTCATACTCCAAATAATCAAATTATCACTGGGGAGATTACAAGGAAAGAATGAGACTGTCAGTTAGAATCAACACTAGTTGTTTCTTATAGATAACCACAAATAATGGTAAGTCAAACATGATGTTGTGTTTGTCGAATTCGTTGCAGTTGACGTTGATACAATTATTATTTCTGTCACCGTGTTTCGCATCACCGCGGGTAATGGAAAGAATAAAGCCAAATGTGGATAAAGAACGGTTTCATGAATTATGATATTGGATTATGCTCCGGGCAGCCTGGATACATTCAGTGTATGGTTTACCATGAATTCAGTTGTGCATTATATAGTTTAGGGATTAACGCTCCGAAAGCCTCAGTATGGTTGTGGATGGGTGTCTTGGGTTAGGACTGTTCAACTTTTCCTTGTACCTCAAAAACACTCTTATATAACTAATTATCTCAAACAGCCCCATTGAAGAAATCCCATTCGCTGCTTTTACGTGGCGGAGGTGACCCTTCACCAGAGTGAGAGGATAAAAAGCCAACATCCGAGTTGGTGAACCACGGGCACTGTACCTAAGGGAATTAGCAAAAAATCCGCGATCCCAAACCAATCTCCACGAGGCGTTGGGAAAACAGCCACACCCACCTGGTTGTCACTGGCTGGATTGGACATCGAAGTGTATTGCGCCCCTTGGGCGTTTGATCCCGATCTAAGACTGTGTAATTCCGATTTTCAAACACTATCCAGTCGTCTTAAGGATAACGTTTTGGCTAGTTGATAGCCTTAATTTTGGATTCTACAAGAAAACTCACCCGCTTTGACCTGAGCAAACTGGCAGTATTCCGCTCACAGGCGAGACTGCCGCACCATGATTTGCTTGGCAAATAGTCTGGACATGCGAAGAAGTTAAAACTTATGGATTAGGAAATAATTAACTACACACGGAACAAAATTTTCAAATAGACCGTAAACTGTACCAGGGGACAGGTATTTAAATTTGTGCGTGCTCAGACGTTATTGGTGCTCAACCCGAAGAAGTTGACCTTCTTTAGGGTATGAAACTGAAGTTTTCAGCCGGTTAAAGCTTGATTTCCCCCCCCCCCCCGGCCCCCGGGCACACACACATGACAGTGGTGGAGTTATTTTGATTACTGATTGCTTTCTTTATTTCTGTCTAATGCTATGTTCAACCGATCACTAAACTTGCTATGGCTTGCGTCGGCTGACACCACAGTAGCTATTATCAGTCACGGCCCAAATGACTACTTGTGCTTATCACACGGTGCTGCTTCTTTTATCTCATATTAGTATGACTCGCCTTTGATGACCAGTTCTTTCTGATTCTGTTTGTATTTGGAGTTTCCTTCACCATGTCAATTTGTGATGACATGGAGGTGATATTCCCCGAAACAGCAATGCGATCATATGGGCTTGTTTATCGCATTCGTTCCTAGTTAAAACCGACGTCACAGCGTAATAAAAACCGATCAGTCCATTCTGCTTCGGAGATCCATGTTAGTTCTCAATCAACCACAATAATCCCACCGCATTCAGTTCAGTTGATAGTGTATGAACACGATTTACCTGCGTCTGATTGTGTATCATCGTACTCGAGAATCTCTTGGTGTCATATGGGTCGTTTCAGTGGTACTCGTTCATATCGAATTGAAAAGATGGAAAAGAATGCAAATTGTCTAGCAGAGACATATTGCAGTCCATACCGCTTTCGCGTGTAATACAGACGTTAGAAAGAAAATATTTTTATCACGTACGTTCATTGGGTACCGTGAGGGAAGAGCAAGAACGACTATTAATAGCTGTATCTAGAAACTGACTACTTTAGTGTTTGCCAGTAGTCAGTTGCTACGCACATGCAGGTATCTTTGTGTGGACTTTATATCTCACCTATGGGCAAACTTACTGACAGTAAAATTTACCATGAAGTGTCAGCTAATGTAATTTCAGAAATAAACCCGAGGATTTAAAACAACAATTGTGTCATTCTCCGATTCTGTGCAGTAACGTATTAAAAACTCCATTATTGACTGCTGCAGGTGTTCGGCCGTGCACTTGCATTTGACCGATTACACAATTCATGTCGGCGTGTTTAGGTGGTGTTCCCCAAATAAGTAGGCTCGCTTTAGGGTGAGAAAATTCCCCAATAGTCTACATCTCTATACGATACGCTGTTTTAGTCAGTAAATGGCGGGTTACATATAGGTCCTTATACCGGGCAATAATTTCAGTCAATACCAAATCGAGCCAAACGACAATCGCTAGCCGAGCCTTCAGTGGAAAAGACACTCAGTTTGGTTGGAACATGCTGTTAAAGGGAATATAAGCAGGCATTCACAATCAATAAGCAGGCTATCCTACGATAAAATCAAACAGACAAGCTGCCCTCTGTGTGCGTCATGCACTGACTGATACTTTCAGTGAGCAAATCTGTTTGAAAGTGCAACCGAAGAATGTTATCATACGTCATCCGGACTGACGCCCTCGCCGCGTTTGTTCTCGCAGTGGTCGATAGATCAGTCGTGGAATGTGCCTCAATAAAATGTGTAAGCTGAATTTCTTGAACTGACGATAACTACTCGATGATTCAAAGTAGGTAATTTCGTTATGCAGAATTGGTCAGGGATTCTGCACGCTTGGAACTGACCCAGTATAAGCGATACGACCAGTAAACAAAACGTTCCGATTAACACCGAATTCGTTTGCAGGTTATACATTCAATTCAAAATCAAAATTTGTTATGAATTTGGCGCTTTTACTCATTTTCTCTCACCGTTTTTGCGAATTGAGTATGAGTGTGTACAGGTAGTGTTTTAAGTGAGCATATACAGAGCCCGAATACAATGAACATCACGTCGATTTCATGTATATTCACTTAAAAAACATGAACTAGCCTTGAGGATGACGCATGAAAAGGGTTTACAACAAATCGCGATTGAATGTATCAGGCCGTTTTGAATTCTTGACGAAAGGTGCACGATAAGAGATGTCATTTTATATGAAAAAAAACACCGGTTACTTACGCGATAGCACTCCTCACGGACAGCTCTCTTGCGTAAAACCACCGGGTCTGTAGTGGGAAACTCCAAAGGATCAATGTGTTTGTAGCCGGTGATGTTTAACGCCTCACAAAGTCTGACAAATTCGGGCAAGTTGGTGGCACGCAATCGACGCAACTCATACCAGCGAGCGTGAACTAAGGCACGGGTGGCACGATACAGCACTCGATTCTGCAAGAAAAAGAACAACGAATGTGTAGGAATAGAAGTGTGTGAGAGAGAGAAGCTGTGAACTTGTAGACCACTTACTTCGTCGTAACCGGATGAGAATACCAAGGAGCTGCTATTAATCATCTCATAATTCAAGCTTAATTGGATTTACAATTAATGACCAGGTGTGGGGGCGAAGAAAAAAAGATTCACGGTACTATTGACTTCTGTTCCTCTGTTCTGACCTCCAGGTTGAGGATCAGCAGGCCAGAGTGTAGCCCGCTAGCACCTCGAAGCTATAACACGAACATGAATCGCGAGATCGGTCTATGAATGAAATATAGTGATCCGTACTTAACTGCGATGACTGTCTCAAACAGACTGCAGCTGGTGTGATGGCTTACACACCTTTATGCATGCCCAAACAACCTACACAGAATGCTTTATCTCGAAAGTTAAATTTAATCGTGCTTGAAAAAAGAACAATGAGTTTCAATAAGGAAAGTAAACTACTATGAATAAACCAGTCCGACCTCATCAGAAATGGCAACGAAATCACTGGTGTTGTCTGATTGCTGTCGTGCCTTCAACGTTTAAAACCAAACGGCTGTTTAATTAGTTGGGGCCGCGACCCAGAGTTACGGTATGCCTACATAAGATACTGTCTTCCGGGTGGTATGCGGTTGTTATTCAACTTGGCCTAACGACCAAAGTAATTTAAACAGGCAAGTCAGAAGATAAGAGGAATTCCTTTCGTATACTCTCATCAATGAAATCGAGCTACACTCGGAGTACTCCTTTCCCGAAGCAAAAGAAGACTATGGACACGCAACACAATCAGCAGTTCATACTAAGAAGCGAGTCTGTTAACTATCCTGCATTGAACTTGGATAGCGAGGTATGGCTATTAGGAACCCAAGATCTTCATAGACTCGAGGATTTTAATTACTGATTTATATCTATATAACGCAGAAGTCCGCCAGCGCTGCTATACCATCTTAAGGCTCTCTAGACTTCTGCCACAACCTGACTTGCATTGGTTCATCCATGTTATCCAGCGTCCAACGCCGTCTTCGGGTCCAGTTAAGCTTTATGCGGCCAACAGAATGGAGGTTTTCAGCACTTTTGACAAGAAACAGTGAAGAAACAGCGATTCGCTGCAAACCGGAACCAGCACAATCAAACAATATACGGATTGCCTGGGCCTGAACGTGGTGTATTGTGTGCGAAGTTCGGATCGGAACTGGCTTTTGCCAAGTGCCCCTCGTGGGCAACAGTTATCTTTGAAGCGGATTCATCCTCACGCATGCGATAGTTGCATACACGTAGACAAAGTATTTCCATGTAGCAATCTCTCTCTACTGGTCAGCTTCAATCTCGCTTAGCTTTACATAATGCCCAAACTGTGCTCTTGAGGGTTGTGTGGCTCTCCACATCAATTCTCACGGCTTGGGATGACACAACCGTATTTTAAATAAATCTTTTCATGCGATAAAAAATGAACCTCGCGTGACTTCCCGCTCGAAAGCATTTGGAATCTGACTAAATATTACTCTCGTGCAAGTGAACGTATAAGATGAAAAATGTCGTTCTCTGGCAGCATCTTGAATAGGGATCGAAATAACAGCGATCTTGTTACTCACGCGATGCGCTCGCCAAAAGCGAATGATGTTGCGCAGACAACGATTGTTGAAGGCGGGGAATACATACGCCAGTTCGGAGAAGAGGCTGTCACGCCTGCGACAGAGATGTCGCGGATTAGCAAACAATAGCTTTGCGTTGATGTCCGTTCAAACTAGCCACGGTTAATGTGCGCACTCTGATGCATATAGGACAACAGGCGTGTTTAGCTCTTACCCTCGAGACCCTAGTCATCAATGTGTGTTGCATCTAAAGTACTCGCATTCAAGACTCCAGATTCATCATCCAGTTGACGTCCCTATCAAACCAATCTGTGAAGTTTCACTCACGTCTCCCTGGGGACCCAGAGGCTGCGGCTTCTGGTCTTCCTGGCGTTGGCGTGGCTCTCAGTAAGAGAGCTGAGGCCGCGCTCCTGGATTGGATCCCAATCAGCGGTAGGTTTTGCGCAGTGATACTTCAATTTTGTGCAAGGTAATCAGCCACCGCCACGATAGACGAAACTTGTTTGTCGCATCGGCGTACGCTCCAACATGCTGCAGCCCAGATGCAATCAAACATGAATTTTACCACAACCTACACGACCTCTTGCGTAAAACGGCCCGGGCTGATATCGTGATTTTAGTAGGAGATATGAATGCAAGAGTAGGTCGGTTGACCTCGAGTGAGGCGCACCTGGGAGGTCCTTTCGGACTAGATTCCTGTCGCTCCGAAAACGGGGAACGGCGCTTGTCTCTATGTCTCGACCACCGCCCATTCTTAGTCAGTAAGAACTACAGACGTTCCAACTGCCGGTACGCCACTTGAAGTCCACCCTTCTCCAGTCAGCGACGGACGCAGATAGATCACATCGCGATAAGCCACCAATGGTGGGGCTTCATTCTACACTGCCGATCGTATTGGAGCACTCTCCTCGAATCCGACCACGCATTAGTATGCGACAAGCCGTCCATGCGCTTTGGTGGGCGTTCCAAACGCACGACACAACGATGGTTAGACTGGTATAAGCTGTCCGAACCAGCTTGTCTGTCTTACAAAACGCGCTAGTTGAAAACCTAGAACCAGCCCCACCGGATAACGTCATTCAGTACTGATCGTTTATCAATAATGCTCTGCATTCTGCTGGCTTAGTGAGCTGTGATCTGACACGTCGTGCCGTGACACCCCGTATATGACAAAACTCGAACGCATTTTATTGACGGTGCACTCGGAGGTGATGTTAGATACAATATGAACGTCAATCGATTTTGAGTAGGCGTCTGTTGTAAGTAAAAACATCTCCCCCTCAACGGGTCTGAATTAATCCGCATACACAAGCTACCAGGGTCCATCCGGCACTGCCCATGGGTGTCTTTCCTGTTGGTTTATTATTTTGGTGTTGTTGGCAACAGTTACAGCAACGCACCAATTGCTCGGTGTTTTGGTCCAGTTGAGGCCACCAAACGTATCATCTCGCAAGGGCCTTCATTTATACCACACCTGGGTGGGTATCGTGCAGTTCTTTCAGCAATTTGTTCCTAACTGATTCTGGGGCAATTATGCGAGAAGCCCTTAGTATACATCCGTCATGCAGACTTAGTTCAGAACGACAATTAAAGTAAGGACGAAGTTCCTCCGTGGCTTTCATCGGCCAGCCGTGCAACATCATCCGTTTAATTTCGGACAATACCGGGTCCCTGTCCGTTTCGTTTTTAACCTCCATGTTAGATGTTGGAGAGTTACCCAAGCGCTGCATTAAGTGTACAACTTCTACTAGCACTTCATTCAGCTCGTCAGTTGTGGTACGGAGCGGCAAACAGCTTAAGGCATCAGCAACCAGATTTTTCTGACCGGGGATATAGCGAATCCGGTATTTGTAGGCAGGAGCGCCCATTGTACCATTCTAGATGCGATCAATTGTTCCATTCCTCTATTCTCGCCTAAAAGGGACGGAAACGGCTTATAGTCGGTATGCAGTTCAAAAATTTACGCCAAAGGTACTGGTGAAAGTTTGTGATAACGAATACGACGGCCAGTGCTTCCTTATCGAGTTGGGAGTAGTTCTTTTCCGCCGGCTAGAGAGTGTGACGCAAAGGCTATTGGGCGAATAACCCCGCCAGAGTCTGCGTGCTCGAGTACGGCGCCTACCCCAAATGGTGAGGCATCGCACTGCATTATCAGCGGTTTTCCAGAATCATAGTGTACTAATATCTTTGGTGAGGTCAGCAGACGTTTTGCTTCTTCAAATGCTCTTTGTTCACTTCGGGCCAACCTCCAAACAGTTTTTTTCTTCAAAAGGTCGTAGAGCGGAAAAAGAACGATCGATAAATTCGGTATGAAACGACGGTAGTGGGACAGTATTCCTAAGAGTGATCGTAGTTCATTTTCGTTACGCGATGCGGGTGTATCCAATATCGGTTTCAATTTGTCAGGTAGCGGATGTTGCCCGTTCTTATCGAGTCTTTAGCCCGGGTAATCAAAGAATTCGGCCAAAAAGACGCACTTGGATTTCTTCAGTCGTAACCCTTTCTTTAAAAGACCCTGTAAAACGCCGTTTAATGTCTCCAAGTGCTCCTTCAGCCCGTGATGAGTATAACAGCCAGAAACGCACAGTTGTTTGGAATATCTTGCACCAACTTGTTTATGATCCTTTGAAAAATACCTTGGGCTGCATTGATAACCATGGTCTGACGCAACAGACCCACCTTATGAGGCAGAAATCCGTAGTCAGATCCAAACCTTGGGACGTTAAAAAGTGCCAGCACCTGATGGCCTTCCCCCAGCTCTATTTAAAGATAGTAGAATAAAGCTTGTTAGAGAAATGGTGGCTCTGTTCTCTAACTTCTGGAACACTGAGCAGGTCCCCTCCTCGTGGGGGGATCGATTGTCGTCACCATCTTCAGAAGGGGTCTACAGAGTGGCTGCGTCAATCACAGGAACATAAACTTAATCCTAATAGCGTCAAAGCTGTTGACGTCTATCATGCTCCGCCGATTGTACACTGTCGTCAGGAGCAAGCTGGATTTTACGCTGGTCGCGGATGCATCGATCAAATCTCCACCTTCAGATATATATATATATCACCGAGTTAGGCAATATCATAGGCATACTTCAAGATACGAGTGTCTCCAGGAGAAGGCTTAACACCAAAGTCGTTACGTTATGCAACGTTTACTGCAGGACATCATCTGTGGCAAAGTCGAAAAGGAACGGAGAGAGAGGGCAACCTTGTCATACCCCACTGATGACGGGAAAGAAGGCTGAGAGTCCGTCATAGGCTCCAACCTTCCCCGAGGTCTGATGATAAGGTACCTTGAGAAGCTGGAAATACTTCTAGGGTACTTCATATCTCAGCAAACACATCCACAAGGCGGGGCGATCGACGGGACCCAAGACCGCTCTGATATCCAAACATGCCACCAGTTTTTTGCTTATCTGTTTGACAATGTTCCAGCAGCTAATGAAGAGTGAAGATTTGATCTACGGAACCGTGAAATGCACGAAACTCGACATGGTCTTCGCTGATTTGTCTCTCACAAAACGGGCTTAGTTTGCGCAACAAAATGTAAGCAAACGGCTTTCGCGCTACTGGAATCAGACTTATGCCCCTGTGTTTGGAACAGGTATTGCGACATCCCTACTTGTAACAATTAATTTTTCCATGTACAGGGAACAGTCGGACAAGATCTCTCGCAAGAACTTCTCCACCATCTTTAAAGAAGGCCGNAGGTTTTCTGATCCAGAGACCCAGTGGCGTTTTAGGGCTTGGAGTTCCTTTAAATGAGTTTCTTTCCAAAATCCAAAAACAAGGAAAAGACCTACCCGAGGATGTGATTGGAGCATGAGTTTCTTGTGTCTGATCCTCATAGTCAACCGAACAACTAGTGCAGCAGATGATCACTTTTTCTAAAATCAACGTACTGTTGGCACCAGTTGATGTATCAGTTGGGTGATAGCCCAGTTCAAGCAATTTATTGTTCACTTGTTCCTCATATTCTTCTGACTATGAATGTTGAACAGTGTCACAGGCACCCGAATGGAGTGTACTTACCGTAAGTT
>UZAN01039785.1:0-11404 GCA_900618425.1 Echinostoma caproni | reverse complement strand
GCAAGAGTATTGAGAGACGGCGGTTTGATAAACACGCCGTTTTGTGTAGAGGCTTAGCTCTCAGTGAAACCAGAGGGTTTTGCGAAATTTTAGGAATACCCTGAACGCGTAGCCGACGCAAAGCTTGATTTCATCCTTTGCTTGGTCAATTGGCTGGACGGTAGATCGTCATTATCATCATCATCATCATCATTTTACAGCTTAATACAGTGAAGTGAACTTCACTGATTGCTGCCATTCCTGTGAATAATTTAGCTGTAAAGCTTTCCGAGTATCACGTAACTTCCTGTGTGAAATTTGCCTAGAGGATCCTCACAGATCCGGACCACCCATTGTATACAGAACTGACACTTTGTCAT
The DNA here is from genome assembly GCA_900618425.1 of Echinostoma caproni. Classification (NCBI taxonomy): domain Eukaryota; kingdom Metazoa; phylum Platyhelminthes; class Trematoda; order Plagiorchiida; family Echinostomatidae; genus Echinostoma; species Echinostoma caproni. Next base: position 11,045 of record UZAN01039785.1, on the reverse strand, counting down.
TCCCATCATTCAACACGCTCCCAATTTCGTCAAATTTCATCTCGGACTAATGCATANCGCAATTCACCCATACCGTATCTTGCTCGTCTACTCACAAACAAAGAGCGAACAATGAGTGAACTTTGTCTTAACCTTGGATTATGAATGTGTTCATGCCTGTAAAAACTTTTCTCCCCGTTGATTATGTACATTGTGACGGTTAGCGTGTATGCTTTTTAACTGAAATGTGAGCTCCAGTGCTTGCAAACGTTATACACAATACAATACAATGCATAAAAGGTAAGTGAGAATGTGTGAGGATGATAGGGATTAGGCCTATTTTGAAGGACAGGAAAAGAAAGCAGACCTCTATGGTCATTAAACAGAGAGCACAGTCCAACCGTGCATATATATTATTTCAAGCACTCTGGTCTGATAAGAAGTGACAGCAAGATCACCACTGCTTTCTATTTGCTGCCATGGCCTTCAGTGTCACCAACCATCCAGTTGCAGTCTTTTGGATCCCAGCCTGGAAGGCGAGAGATACCTACTCTATCTAATCACTCTGTCTATTTCATCATGTTTCGTTTCCACCTCATCTGCTGGCCTCCATGTGGCTTTCTCCAATCTGCAGTGGCTACTGCAAAGAAGGTGCGATGTGGTAGGTGACCGTTAGACATATGCACTACGTGTCCTAACCAACAGAGCCTATTGAGCTGAATTGGATGCAAAAGCGAACTTGTGTTCGATGCATTCCGACGACTTACTTTTTAGTTGCTAACCCGCAAGCATCGATTGTCGAAAAACGCTAAACGACGGATGTCTTCTACCTCAAGATTCACGGTCTCACGACCACAAAGCAGAAATGATCGTACAGTATGTGTGTATGTAGCATGCGCGACTTCCTAACTTCAGTGAAACGTCACGTTGTCGCCACAGGTGTTTAAGTCCCATGCACACTGCTCGAGACTGGTAAAAGACGGGTGGTTATCGCCTTTGAGGAACTACCGTCGTTGGTCAGGCAACTACCCAAGTAAGGGAAGCAGTCAACCTCAGCCAACTTCTGACCGTCTCGTTTCAGAACGGGACTCGGCGAAAAAGTTTTGCAGCATTCACTTGCACTTTGAAGGTGCAAAGCGTATGCCGAACCCATCACGACCAGACCACACCTTGACGTGGTGTGATGGCATGTACACCTCTGTGACTCAACGAGCTACACAGGATGGCTTTATAAGGTCAGGAGATCTTATCATGCCTGGAAGGTCAATGGGTAGAGGTCAGACGAAGTTCAGTCTCCTGGTCCCCCAGATTGGGGGTTAGCCTGGAATTGGTGTTTCAGTCGATAAAAAGCGGTGGAGGAGTAAACGATCCAAGTAAATGGGCCTCCACTTCGCCTCACCCGCTGCCTTGCGGTTAGGCTCTTGTTAGAACTAAAGGCTTTGGACGAGAACCCTAATCGTTTTCCTGCTTAGTGGCTGGACACCCTAGCAGTACTCGTCCACCAAACCTCAATGCATACACGACCAAAAAATAATTCCATACTGATCGGTCGTCGCTCAGGATAATCAAGACCACGCTGCCCATTGCATCAAGCGGGGTGGGTAGTGATAAGTGGGCTACTGCTCAGATATTCCCTTTGTTTAACTCTTTGTCTTCCGTACCCAACCCTATCCCTCAACCCCTTCTACGACCTGTAATAGTCACTCAAGCAACTTGGATGTCGCTCGCCAAAGGTCACTGCCAAATAGCACCGCAAGTGATTTACCATGGAATAAATTGCAGATTCTAAAGCCTCGTCCATCACTTAATCTGGGGGCCTTCAACGTGAGGACTTTGATACAGCTAGGTCAACAAGCTTGTCTAGCTCGTACAATGGAATCCTTAGGAATCGATATTTGCTGCGTGTCGGAAACTCAGATCCAGGATCCTGTTACTCTAAGCCACTTGAGCGCGCCAGATTTGTCGAAGAGATACGTTCTTTGCACATCAGGTGACGATGAAGCCCGTTCAGTAGGTGAGCGCGGGGTAGGTAATGTACTCAGCAACAGGGTGGAGTCCTCTCTTAGCGATTGGATCCCCGTTAACAGTCGTTTATGTGCAGTGCATTTCCAGGGTTCAATCAGCTTCCGGAAGGGAAGCAACAACAAAAGGTGTCTGTTTATCGTATTGACATATGCACCGACCAATTACAGTTCTGATACGCAAAAGGACACTTTCTACGATGAACTCACCGATCTCATTCGGACGAGTCGAAGCTCCGACATAGTTGTACTTGCAGGTGACTTCAACGCGCAGGTTGGAAAACTGAGCGCATCAGAAGCTTGCTTAGGCGGCAGTTGTGCTCTGCCCTACCAACGAACAGATAACGGCGTCAGATCCTTGAGCTGCGTCATACCCACCATCGGCCAACGATCCTTGACATTAAAGGAGCTTTGGACTCAATTGAAAGCGAAGCTCCGATGGGCTGCCTTCTTCAAAAAAGAATGCCCCAGAAATAGGTTAACCTACTGAGGTCACTGTACCTACATACCTCCGGTCGTGTAAGTCTACAACGAACTAAGTAGGCTGTCCGTCACCAGCAGCGGCGTTCGTTAAGGGTGCCCTCTTTCGCCGTTCTTGTTCAATTTCGTCCTAGACGAAATACTGGAGAGCGCACTAAGGGGACTGCAAAACGTAGGCATTGAATGGACAACTGGAGAAAAGCTATGCGATTTAGAGTATGCTGATGACATCGTCTGTCTGTTCCAATGTATGGAGGACGCGCAAAGCGCACGTGATAGATTAACAAGTGCTGTGGCAACCTTCGGTATGTGCTTTGCACCTTCAAAGTACAAAGTGATGCTGCAGAAATGGGTTTCGTCTACTCCCACTCTGACACTAAATGGCCAGGATTTCGTTGTGGTGGATTACTTTTCCTACTTAGGTAGTTGCGTGACCAATGACGGTGGTGCAGCAAAGGAGATAACCGCCCGCATTTCCAAGGCTCGAGCAGCATACGCAGGACTGAAACACCTTTGGTGTAGACGCGAAGTTTCACTGAAGTTGAAAGGTCGTGTATATTGTGCCACCGTTCGTTTAGTTCTGCTTTATGGTTGTGAGACCCTGAATTTGCGAGTAGAAGATATCCGTCGACTAGAAGTCTTCGATTATCGGTGTTTACGCAGTTTAGCCCACGTTGGATGGAGCGAACGGGTTAGTAATGTGGAGGTAAGCCGTCATGTGTTTAAGAGTCTATCAGGTATAAACCTGCTAGCATACCGAATTCAGATTACTAGGATTTGCTGGCTAGGGTACGTATTGCGTATGCCCAGCCATCGTCTGCCGCACCGCGCTTTATACACTGTTGCTAATCCGGGCTGGAGGAAACCACGTAGTTTGGCAGCGATCAGTGAAGTTCGCTTCACTGTATTTCGCTGTACGATGATGATGTGTGCCGAACGCAGCGGCAGAACTTGTTAATCTGCTAAGTGTTCTTTGTGCACCCTTTATAAATTCGAATAGGCAAACGATGTCGTCAGCGTACTCTAGATCGCACAGATTTTCTGGAGCTGACCATTCAATACCTACATTTTGGAGACCACTTGGTGCACTCGCCAGTATTTCGTCCATGATGAAATTGAACATTGATGGCGAAATAAGGTACCCTTGACGAACACCGTTACAAATGACCTACTCAGCTCGCCGTAGACCATTACACTACCAGAAGTATGTGAGTTAAGTGACCTCAGTATGTTCACATACTTCTGCGGCATTCCTTTGCGAAGGAGCTAACCCATAAGGGATTCGCGGTCAACTGAGTCGAAGACTCCTTTTAGGTCAAAGAATACGATAACCGTTAGTCGACGGTGTGTATGGCGTAGCTCGAGGACTTGGCACAGTGAAGATTTGATCAGCACAACCGCGATATGGTCGAAATCCTGCTTGTTTTCGTGGGTATTTGTCTCCCTAAACAGTGTCGGACGTCGAAGTATGACAGAGGCTAATAACTTGATGACGATTGAGACCAAATTTATTCCGTGGTAGTTTGCGCACCCATTGTGAGATCCTTTCCTGGAAATGGGAACGATCAGTGATTCGCTCGTGTAACCAGATGTTACGCATTAAATCAGTAGCGGAGTCTTTTTCACTACACAATATGAATCATAGTAAAAGGAGAAATCCCCATAGACAAATAGCATACTGTAAAAGGGAGAGTAGGAAAACATTCACGTAAGATCCAGTTTATTGATTCTGCGGTTAAAAAGTGTAAGTTTGTAAGTTGAAGGGAAACAGAAAGTGGGAGGGTGTTTCACAACTTAGCAGTTCAGGGTAAAAAGAAGACTGAAGAAGAGAAGTACGACATCTGGGAACTGAAATCTGATAGGGATGACTAAATGCATGTGTACGGGATGCGCGGATAAGAGTTGCAGGAAGAGGAACTGCCGAGGCAATTCCTGAAAAACAAAAAAAGTAGTAACGGTAGAGCAGGGTCAATGAAGCAACTGCCGATGGGCTAGTGACTACAGACTGGATGTTGGAGAAGGACCATCGATTAACCGGATGGCCTTTCGTTGAACATGATCAAGAAAGGAAAGAGGAGAAGACAAAGCCTCACTCCACACATGACTACAGTATTCAAGAGCAGGGTGGATTTGAGCTTTGTACAGTAGATGAGCTGCGGTGAAAGAACATCTACGAGGTCATCGCCTCCCATCTTGAAAAGAGTGGAAGGAAGCCCGTTCTTTCTTCAAGATTTGGATGCAAGATTGTACTTCCCTTCAGTAGGAAGTTCACATGATACTGCCCACGGAGCCTCAGCTACAACAGACGACTTAGTCTGGTTAGCGCCTGGCCATCTGACCTGTTCGTTGAAGTACTTCACCCACCGGTTAAGCCGTTGTTCCATATCGTGAGTAGTTTGTCTACTTTTGTAGCAGATTGTTTCAGTAACTGTGATTCGCCGACCTCCCGTGTTGTGTAACAGTTGAAACAGTCTTTGACTATTCCCTGATGCATCTGCTTCTTCCATTTCACCAGCTACTGTTGCCTACCAATTCTCACGGTCTTTCTTGATCCCATTCATGAGCTGACGTTGCAGACGACACTTAACCCTGCTTTGATCTCGGGCGATCGGGACTGGCAGATCGTGACTATACACAGGTTTATCGGAAATTCTTGTACACCAGAATCCGATTTTTAAACGGCCCAAGTCGAACTACTGCAGACACAACTAGCAGGCAAAAATTACAGATAATTAGCGCAGAATTCTTCGGAACTTGAACCAAACCGTGGTGAACAAGCGCATACACACACGGTCGAACTATTCCCATTGGCGGATCGACGGCCCTACTGTCCCTCCTTGAACTCGAAGAACAAGATATTGCACGTAATGTAGCAAGGCCTAATAAATCTATTTTAGCCACCACCTTCGTTAGACTGCAACAGTACCGCACCGACGACACCGACAGGCTGGACCCGATACAAGATCCAAACGATCATCCAGCAATCGGATGAGAGAACTTACGCTGGTGGTGGAGCAGTGGCTTAGTCCCTGTCACCTGAGTGCTTTGGGCCCTGTGGTTCAAGCCTTGCCACCGCCACCCAACTTTGGTGGTAGGTGGCTTTACTTACTTTTGACCGACTAACTCTTGCGGGAGGATAAGTCGGCTTCTTGGATGTCTCTAACAATGGTGGCCCATGAATGACGATTGATAGCAAAGTTGATGCAATGTAAAACCCGGTTCTGGTTCCAGCTGCGAATTCCATTAATTCCAAATCCGCCTTGATCGTACTGATCCAGGTCTTCAGTTGACCACCGAGTCGGCAACGCCATCCACGGTACGGTGCGCGGGCTACAGCTTGTTGCGAGAATTGAGTGTCGGGCCTTCGGAGAACATGGCCAAACCACTGAAGGCGCCGGTGTTGCAGCATTTTTGAAAGCTGGTCAATGTTCAAGCAGCACCGTCGAAACATCATTGGAAATCCGATCTCTCCAGTTTACTTTTAAGATGCGGCGTAAGCACCAGTGATGAAAGACTTCGAGCTTCTTTGCATATAGTACTCTTATACGATTGACCACAGGCTGGAGGTTTTCTATGGTGTCTCCAAGTACAACGACATCATCCGAGAACTCAAGAACATATACCTGGGCCAAGCTGCACTTACTTTACTTTACTACGGCTGGCTCCTTGGAAAGGATAAGCCGGCTCCATGAAATAATCATGAAGGTACTTGAGAGTTCGGTACGAGAAACGTCCCCAGCGTCACTCGGCGTTTTTTTTATTTTGAGGGCGCACCTCTAGCCTTTGCAAAACCAAGTGCGAACTGCAAGGCAGCAGGAAGTAAACCCTGGGCTCTGAAGTGAGGGGGTCAATGACTTTAGTTTTAAAAGGCCAGTCACATCGATCTTTATCACGACACCGTCATTGGGCTTATGTGGCTTTTAGACAGGAGCCAGGTGACCAGCCTGAAACCCACCACACCCAAGCTGCACTCCTGGGTAGCCGATGAGTGCTTGTCGCATTATCCAATCTACGGTGTAATTAAATAACACTGGCAATAGGGTACAACCATGCCGGACTCCAGAGTTTAGGGTAAACTCAACTGATTCTTCTCCATAGGTACCGACGCGTGCCCGGGTTCCTGAGTAGTATGACTTTAACAACCTCATGAACTTCTCAGGCATCCCGTCGAACAGCAATATGCACCACAAAGATTCTCTACCGACAGAGTCAAACGCAGCGCGGAAGTCAATGAAACATGTTGTGGTAGGCTGTTGGAACTTGAAGCGGTGTTACAGAATCCCACGGAGAGTGAGGATTTGTTCAATACAGCCTCTTCCGCAGCAGAAACCCCCTTGGTTCTGGCGAGAGCGGGTATTTCTGACGACTGCGAAGCGATTAAGCAGTATCACTGCAAACGATTTAGCCGCAATGTCAATGAGGCTAATACTCTTGTAATTTTCACATCTAGATCTGTCACCCTCTTTTGGAGCCGGGACTAAAATTGAAGCTGCCAAACTTTTGGAAAAACTTCTCTTCTCCAAATGGTGTGGAAAAGAGAGCAGCGGATCGGTCAGAGTTGGTAAGCAAGATTTGAATAACTGGCGGTATCCTGTCTTCTCCAGAGGCCTTACTACTTTTCAGAGAAGTGACTGCATTGATGATTTCTGTCGTACTAGGTGGATTACAATTGATGTCCTAAATCTCTGAACTGCTTGACAAATCTAGAGAGCCAGGTTGGCTTTATGGGTGGTCGAAGTGTTCAACTCACCTTTGCATTTTTTGCTCAGTTCCCTGAATAAGTTGGCCTGTGGTGCTACGCAACAGTGGTTCCGATGTCTGCCTGTTTCCTGTTGAGACACGGTTTAGACGGAATAGCTTTCCAAAATCCACTGCGACGGTTGCAGCCTTCATGCTGTCTGCAGTCGCCTTCCAATATTGTCCCTCTTGACGGAGTGTGTGGTTTGGTGAAGGAGAATACGAAATTCAGGAGAATTCATCAGCCGTGTTTCTTTTACTTTTGCGGACAACTGCAGCGTACGCTCGGAGATCCAGTCCCTCCTGTGGCGAAGAATCTTACCTAACTGCCCCAGCACCGCTTCTCTGATGAACGTTTTCAGCGTGGACCACTGTGTCGACAGTTGAGTCATCGAAGAAAGTTGCGACTATGTTGGAAGCGGTTGCGTCCAGCAGCGCCTGCCTTCTCTCAGGTCGCTCCAAGATCACGACGTTGAATTTGTCCGGTAGACGAGTTTCCCGGCAAGCAGTCGGGTGGATTTTGAAGCGGGCACATACAAGGGTATGGTCCGTGCCGTTCCTGTTTCCATTTTCTGTGCCGCGATAGGAACAGCAGTTTTCCCCCGAAATATAATCAATCTGGTGTGGCGTTCGACCATCATTTGAGTACCACGTGAATAAGTGTTTTCAGGGATGCTGAAAACCAGTGTTGGCCAGGACTAGCCGGTTAAAGTCAGCAAATGTGACTAGGTGTTCGCCATTTTCGCAACGTTGACCAAGGCCGAACTTTCCCAGAACATGCCGAGTATGTTCGCCTGATGGACCAGTGCGTGCATTTTAATCTCCTTCGATAACGAGAATATCGCGTCTCGGACTGTGGTTCACTGCGCCTTTAACTTGTAGGAGTTGTCTTTGATGGGCTATTCCGCATGTAACGTCGGAGCATATACAGCAATGACAGTCAGGTTAAACGGCTTACCCCTGAAGCGCGTTATGGCAATCCTGGGAGAGATTGATTCCCAGGAGATCATTGCAGTGTTGACCCGGTCGCTCACGGTAATCGCTACCCCGTACAACCCGGAGTTGTCCGTTGGACCGCTGTAGTATAACCGGTAGGTTGCGTTGCTATGTGGTATGTTGATTAGTTTCGTGCCACAGTTAGGTAGTCGGACTTCGGACAGACAACAGATATCTACCTTCCAGTCGTGCAGTGATCGCATTGTGATATACTGGCTTCCTGTGTCTAGCAATGCCCTAACCTTCCAGCAGGCTACATGAAGGCTGTATCTAGNTCTAGTGCATAGATGTTTAGGCTCCCAGCTTGCTCATTTGTCACCCCAGCCACTGGGAGAGCGCAGGGCGCGTCGCTTCCCGTAGCATGAACGCGATGTACCACTGTAAGAAAATCCATGAAGAAACTTGGGAATGAGGCACTAAGTGACTTCCCTAGTGTCGCTCGGTTTCTGTTCGAGGGTGTACCTCTAGCCCTTGCACAACCAATAGCGACCTGCAGGATAACAGGGTAGAAAGGTTGGTAGCCGGTGACCGTCAGAACGGTTCATACACCTTTCGGATGGCTCAGCGCCAGTCCAGGATCCCAAAAAGTCCTTGAGGTATGAGGGCGGTAACAATCCTCAGAGTTTGTCTCAAAAAAAGGCAAGTAGTAATGGCTTTATTTGGTGGAGAGCCACATTCGCACACGTTGCGATGCTGTCAGCAGACATTTATGGCATTTGAAAAGGATATCGGTTGCCAGCCGGAAACCCCACCACGTCCTCTAGCATCGCCGCTAATCGTCCGTGACCGATTCACGGTTAACCACCAAAGTGGCCGTTCTCCTATCCGCGACCTGGAGACGTGCTCAGTAGCATTCAACTGTGCTATCCGTAGCCAGCCCATTGACTACGGGCCGCAGCTTTGCTGCCGGTTTGATACCACGCCTGAGCTAGTGGGGCCTTATGTGGTTCGCCACTCCAAGCCCCGGGGATATGGTTGCCGGTAACCCTTAATGAACAGCAGGTCTTCATGACTATAGGGTCAGTCCCGACTGCCGTTCGTCACACACCGGTGTGTAATAAAAAACAGGATTCCTTCCCATTGTTGCCAATTAACGCAACGCTGAATGGAGCCGAGTTCTTTACCACCCTCGACATTGCCTCAGGTTGTATTGTATTGCTATAACATCTGTAGGCATAAAGCCTACATTTAAGTTAAAAATATACAGGCTGGAGCAAGGGAGAAAATAAAAATAATAATAATAAATCCCAAAACTGTTAACAAAGTCGGTGAAAACCTGTTCTTTGTTGACTAGAATACGTGCTAATGAGGGTACTGTAGAGTTACGATATGTTTATTCGAGAGGGAAAACAACGACAGTGGGATCTAGTAGAAGGATGTGAAAAACAGGAAATTAGATCTGTATGTAGCGGATGTGTGGATTCGATAAGAATCTTATGTGCATACTTTTCACATGCAGAAATTGACCCCCAGAGATCGCGGTCAGACAGGGTTCATCATCTAGTCGGGCATCTACGAGGGCAGAATGTCACTCGGTCTTGCGAATACCTCAGGAACATTCCAGAGGCTGATGCAAACAGATCTTCACTGACTGATCCCAGATAAATGCCTAGTACACCTGGACAGCATTACTGTGCACGTCCAAACAGCACAAGAACACCCGACGAACCTCCGCGAAGTTCGACAAAGACTCCGATAGATAGGGCTTAAATTACAACCCACTGAATGTCGCTTTATGCGACGCGAAGTCACCTTTCTGGGCAATGTTATTTCAGCAGACGGCGTCGACTGCAACCCAGTTCAGTTTGTACAACCATTAACCATGCACTATCGTGCGCCGGTTTTGGTTGCTATCTTTCGGCTACCCATTTGGACGAAGCAGTAGAAATACAGGAAAATGGAAAGTACTTATGAAGAGAAAATGGAGAATTTCAGTGGGCTCACGCTGCCAAGAAACTGAGATGCACGAACCCCGCTGCTTACGACACTGCCATATCATTCAGTGTCTCTAACCGTTGACTACAATGATCCCGAGATCCCTATCCAAGGAGCCTAACAGGACCTATATGACCGAGTCTCCCGGCTAAGGTTTTCATACTCTTGAGCCAGGCCTTATTTCACCTACCCTTTGCTTTCTTCCACCCAGTACCTGCTTCGGAAAACATCGTGCGCCGTGGCAAGCTATTTGGTGGCATGAGTACTACATGCCTCAACGTCATCTATGGTGGTTGACCACTTACCCGGATGGGTGACCGCGTTTATCTAAAACTCTGCGCCTAAACCTAGCACGGTTCGTTCGATTGTTTCACCAGATTCGTGCAGTGCTGCGTAGACAGCAGTATTCGAACACCGACAGCCTATCTTTGTCCAGTTTTCTTAATGGTCAAGTTCCTGCAGAACTGGTCGAACTGCCGCAGCATACACTCGACCCTTCATGCACAGCCGAATTTCACGGCAGCGCCACAGATATCTCACGTTGGCAAATGCCATTCTAGCCTTTTGTTGGTCTTAGCCCACTCTTACTCGAAGGACGAAGTCAGAAGCCCGTTGCGGGTGGCCTTATACTATAGACAATTCGTTGAGGATTTCAGCAAGAAGGCAGAACCACTGACCAAACTTATGAAAACGGACGTAGTTTTTGGTTGGTCCGATAAGGATCCCCAAGTGTTCGAAGACCTGCGAGACCGACTACGCGGAACTGCAATCCTAGCGTATCCCGACTAAGCTAATATAACTACGGTAGTTGAACTGCTTCCTGAAGTGGAGTTCTGACCATCCATAAACCAATTTAAAAAAAACTAGAATAGTAACAACGGGGACCTCAGGTTGCGT
>UZAN01039784.1:87075-113685 GCA_900618425.1 Echinostoma caproni | reverse complement strand
TCCTCGTGTGTCATCGTGTGATATCTTGTTGTGTGTATATTGTGATCAAACGAGATCCGGCACAACAAAAACACTGTCGCACTGAACGTCAGGTAACAAGTTTTATCATAAATTGTTTAAACAGATACTTGAGATTTTCAGCAAATGCAAACGGCTACCATTTTCAAAAATGATTGAGAGACGGGTGATGAGAGGATTTCTGTTAATAAAGGCGGTTGATAGAGCACAGAATACCTGGAAAACGTTTGCCCGAAATTGCTCAGAATACATAGAGAAAATGTGACTATTGACTTAACTATTGATTCGGCAAAAGATAACGAGAAAAGTGTGTAAAACCTTATACTCGGTGCCTCGGTACCTCAGCAGTATGGAGTAAAGTGGTCAACCTGTACCCCCACCCCCCGGAGGTACCATTCGATTGACGTCCTTCCTAAAACTTGACTGCACGTTTTCATGGTCAATAAACAACAAGGAATTAAAGACCGACATTACTGTTGATAACTGAAATAACAAGAAATTCTAATTAAATCAATTAGTGAGAAGAAATTAAGCTTCCATATTACAACACGCATGGGCGTATTATCGAAAGAAATTCCGTAACAGTTCCAAGTTTTCTCTTTGAGCTTTCCAGTCAAGCTACGTCTTTAAAGCGCAAGATTCATACACCGGGGTTATATGTTCTGCCGATAAAGACTCCAAAGCTCATAGGAAGCTATTTTTCAGCGTGCTAGTGCCGTAATTTGTGTTTTGCGTCTAACGTCATGCTGTACATTATATCGTAATATCAGAACAGTGGTGTGACGTGTATGCAGACAGGGGCACAACGTGCAGAAAGAATTGAGGCTTAGTAGTACTCCTATTAATTGTAATGGATTATTACGTTTATGGATTCCAATGTTAACGTGCGGAATATCGCTTCTTATGTACACCCTGAATGAAAACGTTTTGTTTCCTTTCAGACTACTCATAAGTACTATAAGATATAATTGGATTCATTTCAGCTCTGGGGGTTAGTTGTGATGGAGATGGGTTACGTTTAGGTTGAATTTTTCGTATTATGTTACACAGTATGCCAAAGATGGGTAAGATTTATTATTGCCTTATTTGGGTTTATTTTTCACTTGTTTTATACGTTTCCTTTTTGGTTTCCGAGCTGCTTTTCTGTCTTACAGTACCACTTATAGTGTATCGAAATGATGCCATTTCACTTTGCCTACTTTCATTCCCCCTTCTAGTTTACCCCAATAACCTTATCAGTTGGCGTGCGCCTCAGCTTCGTTTGTTTTCTATTTTTACTCGTAACTCTTGTCTTCAGTTAACCGGAACCGGGTAGGTTTGAGAACGACATCCGTTCTTTAGTGTGAATAGTCGTTCGTGTTGATACCTATTATTCGATAATTACTGACAGTATTGACCGTCCTGTCCATTGTTTTTGTGAACTGTGCTCTGTCGGCATCTCCGTCGACGGCTCACAGGATCCCGGAGATTGTTGTCCGTTCACCTCGGTGGTATTTCCTTTTGATAATTATTATCCCGTCATCCTCAACAAATTTACCGGGTACACCGAGCNAAACGATTAGTCTAACGGATTGACGTCCAGTGATAGAATGACTCGCAGAAAACGAAAACCCATGTCTAGGTAAATATTTCGATAATCTATGTGTATTAGATAGGGATAAACCGGCAATGTGTACAATATACCTCAAGTTATGAGCAATCCGGCTGAGAAACAAGGCAGGGTAAGTCGAAATGGCACGGAAAACCGAGTTAGGCCACTTGCTAGGCACCGTCAAACCAAAGAATATAGAATATCAAGGGCAACTAAGTATTTGAAGGGGAAAACCGACCAATCAGAATCATTAAGTCCCGGGGTATTGTATTGATTATACGGATAGCGATTCGGCAATAGATACGGATAAACATGAGTGTACGGAACTAAGCGATGTCGATAAATTGGGATTCCACAGACAAGCGGAGAAATCGGTACGGCACAATGGCAATAAATTTGATGTGAAATGAGTGATGTTCACTTGTGTAGCAAAAAGTAAGGGGGGGGCCTGAGTCACAAGAGCCTACATGGAACAGATTTGCTCATATCAATGTCACCAAATGCACGCTCTGAATACCAAATGTGTCCTCATGGTGGTGGAGAGGGAATGAATACGGCGGGAATAATGCTCGAATGCCTAGAGTTGTGGGGACATGGGGTATATTCTATTATCTCAAGTTGCATACGAATAAAGTCACATGTGCTGACAGCTTTGGGTGAAGAGATATCAACATGTCCAAATGGGTCGAGGTCAAGTGGTTTGCTAAAGAGTGAATACGCAATGGTCTGGGGGGGGGGGGGANGATTAAAGGTTATCTAAGGTTATTTATGAACAACAAATACATCCGCCAAACGAGGGAGGAGGTTTGTACAAAATTAAGTGAATTTTGAAGAAACTGGCGCGTTGAATTTTCCAAACTCGTTGATATTTACAATTAGGTTGATATACTTCTTGTATATCAAGAAGCCTTTTACCTCTCACACTGTGAAGACCCATTGGATTGAGTGTGAGGCTGGAATGACTAAGGAAGTAGAAGTTCTTTTTCAAACGCAAATTCGACTCGCAATACGCAGAGAGGTCTTCACATCCTGTTGGTCCTAATAATGGCAGGTTTCGTCCGTGAACCGATCCGCTTGCGCGTGTGATGTCCTCTTACAACCTTTCTTATCGAGAAGATGAAAAGGTGGATAGTTAGTTCCATGATCGACGGTGAAGGTTAGTGGTGACGAAAACCATTCAGTAGTATAGAGAATTCCGAGTTTTCCTGTTTCAGTTATCTGTCACCTCAGATTTTGAATGGATTTCGGTTTGCGGTGACCACTTCTGCAGTCGATAAAAGGTATAGGTCGATTGATCAAAAATGGACTTCGTAGACGTTTGCACCATTGTCGACTTGGAACGTTCCCAGATTTCGTCCATAATGCAGATGGCTTGATTTGGCATTGCGTGGGTCGATCGGCTTAGTTTTTCGGTGTATGTTGAAAGCATGAGAACATAGCTCCATGCACTTTATGACGACAGCACCACATTGATATTGATAGTAAAAGGTCTCTGTGGGTGGGACATTACGTGATCTAGAACGGCTTCATTCGATTCTCGAATACGATTGGCAGTAAGAACGTGATCGGGGAACCGAATACGGTCTGCCATGAGATACTTTGAGGGTAGAAACCTGTGCTAACAACTCATGGTTCGTAAATTTATCAGCCTCCTGCAATCCAAATCTTTCGGAGGATGCGGCTGGATGAGCGACTTGAGTGACCGACGTGGTATGTGCAGAAGCGCCATAGGATAATTCTGTCAGATTGTCCAGTATCAAATGTTTTATAAAAAACCTGAGAAACCTCGCAACGTATCCTGGAATTGTCCTCATCGTAGGCAGCAGCGCGTTCACTTGTATTCGCAGACCTAGGGGCTGGTTTCTCACGTTGCAGAACCGCTGCATCGGCAATGGAACTACAAAACTGGTTAGTGCGTAACGTGTGGTCAAGCGGATCCCGAAAACGTCGAAAAAGTGACTGATTCTAAAAGGTTATACGATACAGTAATATGAAATTATAAATTAAAAGGTAATATATGAAAGGTCAAAATTTGATTACAGAGAAACTCGATAAAAGGACCAAGAGTCCGGAAAAATGGATTCGGACTCTAAATTGAAGCAATAAGTCTCGAATGAAAAGTTTGCCCATCGTCAAGATGCACTTAGTCGACTCCAAGTGAGTGTTTAGCGTCAAGAATAAAACACAGTCTCATTGGACAAATATTAAAATGAAGTCAGAGAATATAGCGGAATTTTATGTATACCGTCAGTTCACAGTGGAATTTGTGTGTGAGTGTGCGTGTTAGTGCGAATATTGTTGACTAAGTTCTAGGCCAAATAAAACTCTTGACAAACAGAGATGACGTTGGAAATTTTACCAGTTTGGCCCACCTTATGCAGGCAATGTTGGATAATTATAATGCTAGTCTCCATAATTTCTTCCGTGCTCCTTTTTTACCGTAAATGATAATATTTCTCAAACGAATGACAATAACTACTTAGAGACGGATGCTGGACTTTTGAAAGCAAATCAGACATCTGTCTATATAATAGATCCTGAACATACTTGCTTGACTTGCCGTTAAAAAGGTAAACTACGAAGCATAATTAGGAGAGGTTGAAAAAGCTTAATTTTTTTATATCGGTTATTTATTTTATAAATGTAATTGTATACACATATTTTTAATGTGAATGTGATTTGGGAGCAGTTTCGGCAAAAATTGTAAACCATGAGGATATTTCGACCTGTCCTCACTTAAGGTGTACCTTACGCCGGTTCAGATGTTTTATGAGGAAGTTCAACATATGCTGCACTACCCGTACCTTTCTTTAGGAAATACTTTTACGTTGTGAATTTTTCAAACAATATTTCACATGCATTGTCAGAGTATACAAGTTATAGATTAGAGTAAATTTAGTTCTATTTTACCACCTCGAAGACCACTACTTGGTGACAGGCATGTTGCTGTGGCGTCTGTTCTCCAGTGCGGTGCTCTATGAAACCACAACTGTCTGGTCCTATGATTATTGTGGAAGTGGCTGAGACTACATCTGTGCGTAGTAAATACGGACGCCCATCTTATTCTACGAAGTACAATTACGTATTTAGTATACAATCTCTACTCCAATCTTGCTACTGATATTGATGCCTTTTTCGAACACATGTGGGGTTATACATTCCGGATTCCATGATTTTTTGGTAAGTCGTTATTACACATGATTTACTGAGTTGTTAAGTAGTATTTTAATTCATATTATTACTAAAATATTTATATTACTCATGAGTACTGCATATTTATTCGTGCAATTTGGTTTAGCGGGAGTGTTTGCTGCTAATATACCGGATTAAGTACAACTGGAAGAACGTACGTGTGATTGCATTTTTAATGAATAGATACTTAAACTTATCAGGTCAATCTCACCAGTTTCTTATATGACTATTGAAGTGATGCTTTAGCTGGTCCCACTTCAATTAAACCACCATTCTAGCATCCTTCGATTGGTTGCGCCACATTTGTGTTCACTGTTGAATTGGAATTTATTGCTTGGTTCCTGCCGTGTTCTCTCGACGTTCGTATCCCAGGGAATTATTACTACAACTGAAAGATACTTATTACTGTTTTGTTTCATCCAATTCGCATGATTCTACTAGAACTGTAATTTCTGCTTGGAGCAAGAAACGTAAACGTGCCGGATGACAGACCGCGCTTGCGCACATTCCTCCAGTGAAGATGACAGTTCCCTCATCAGTCAGTCTCAACATTCACTCACTGTTTGGCAAATTGGCTGATTCCGCTAACTTATAGTGTGTAAAAAACACGTGTGTGATATGCATACAGTAGTAGTGTTTAAGCAGAAACATAGACGAATCGTTAGTCGAAATACCTGGTTTTGCAAATTTTCCATAAGACGGTGAAAGGAGGAAAAAGAAGTCCGGAGGCGGTGTAATAACCTACAATAACTCTAGTTGGTGCGGCAGATCCGAAACGTTGTTTGCCTTTTCCTCCTATGGTATCGACTGGTTAACTGTTTCATACAGACCTAGGCTTTCCCATTATCTTAACACAATTATTACCAATCTATACACTGTCCCTTCTTGCACACGAATCGAAATTAACTCCTACGATGCATTTGTTCCTTTTATTGCTGCCCTAGATGATCATAAGTTAATTTTATTTGCTGACGATTTTAGCCATGGACCATCCCAAACTGTAGTTTCTTTCGGCTCTTTAGCACCTACCAGAGGAGATGTTGTATTGGACAAGGTTACCAATGACCATCCTAATATTTTCCCTCTCAAACTGACGGCGTCAATTTCCAATAGTGACCACTGTCTCTTGTGTATTGGACCAAAATTTTACTCTCCAGTGGCACACCCCGCTTTTATTTAAACAAACAAGTGAACAAAAGAATTTCGAATCTTTCAGGTGACAAACTCTTTTTTTCTCTATGAAAATTTCTTACCATCATGTCCTCGTGGTTGTCGGTTCAACAATCTCTCTGTTATGTTCAGCATTCTACAGAAACAACTAATGTGATTTTCAATTTACGCTTTTTCATGTAGGTAACTTTGGTGCACACTGGCAGAGTAAGTTCTTCGAGGCAAAAAGCTCTAGGAAGACAAAAAACCTAGCGTTCAAGATGCATCAAACAGTCACTGTCAAACGCTGCAAATCAGGAAGGAGAGAAAAAACACTGAATGAATGAATTCGCAAAGCATTTCTGGGAGCTGGAGATGGAAGGCTGTTATTGCAAGGGATCAGATTGCTTTGCGGATAGAAAAAACGGACAACACATAAAAATATTGACCTGGAAAGCCTTAATACTGCATTCCTGTATCCTTCAAATAATCTTCTTTCCCCATACCCCACAGATTACTTATCTACGGTAGACCAGGTCACTCAGGAGGAGGTCTATCAGATTCTTAAAAGTACAAAAATCACAAAAGTAGTTGGCCCCGAGGTTCTATCCACGTTCATGCTCAAATGCGGCGCTGGTTCACTCACAGAGCTGCTGATGTCCCTTATTAACAAATCCGTTTACACATGTTCATTCCGGAGTTCAGGGCACGGTTCACCACTGTTCCCATTCTTAAATCCTCTTCATGATGCATTTTATCCAAACGCTTTCGTCCTATCGTCATCACCTTCTCCGGACTTAAACTTGCAGAACGCGCTAGTAGTCTGGTATTATTGTTCCCAATGCCCTTCTCCAGTTGGCATGCAAGCCACATAGATGCACTTTGGATGCTGTCTCTTCGGTGACGCACTTTAATTGCAACTCATTAGGTGACTCTCAAAAGTCTGTTTGTTGCTTTTTCCTAGACTATTCTTCCTTTTTCCATTCCGTTCCATAATTTCTTCTTCTGCGAACCTTGCAGTTATTCGGTTGCCCCATCAACTTATTGTCATGTCACAGTAAGGATAAAAAGAATGAAAGCAAACGGTACTATATCAAAACCGTTAGTGAATCTTACTGGAGCCCTTCAGGGTGCTGTGCTTTCTGCCTACTTATTTTAACTTTCATCAGTGGCTTACCCTCAATCCCACCATTCAAGGCCTTTAAGTATGACGATCATGTAGTCTTATTTCAAGCTATTTCAAACCAATCTCACATAGAGCCATCTTCAGACAGTTTACTACAATTGCAATCAACCTCGAACCAATCCGGTCTCCGGTTCTTCCGCTGAATACCAATATATCTGCTTGCCGTCCCCACACTGCAATCCGATCCAATTTTCGCTTCCCGCCCTCCAGCATAAACATTTATCGCAACTCAACGGTATCCTATCTGACTCATATTCTCACTGAAAAGGTGAAGATCCGAAACGAACTGATTTTAAACCTCCAAAGATAAACACCTGTTTAAGTTTTATAATTGTTGCATATAAATTTTAATTTCATTTTTTTATCCCATTGTAACAATGAACAAATGTTTAACTTAGATATAGACAATTGCCTGCACAAGTCCTTACAACACAATACATTACTCTACTTTAACCAGTTATATCGAAAATGTAGTCACATTATGTCTTTTGGATAACGATGCCTTGTCAAACATGACTAATCGATTTGTCCGAACGAAAGAGTTACGCTTGTTGGATAAAACAAACCCTATTGAAATAAGAGAAGCTTGTTGTGTTTTTACGTAGGTGTACCGAGTGCACCAGCTGAGCAGTTTATGTTGAACGTCAATATTTCTATGGGTTGACTGATTGGTTACTTATGAATAGCCACAGCTTAGAAATGAACGGTCTCACAAAACCCCAGGGCAAGTGACTGCAGAGCGCAAGTTGGCAAGTATTTCGTCCTCCTGTCAATGTACTTATTGTAACCATGACTGTTGTAACAAGGGTAAATAAAATATCTATCGTTTGTTGTAGAAATTTTCTTGATCTTGCAATTCCAATCAAATCATGCTCCAAAACCAGCTAGTTATCGGTGCTGAATGGACATTTGTCTCGCATTTTTGGTAGACATAAACTACCTTCATTGTTCTTTTCAATGGAATGTGATACACAACGTAATTAAACCTGGATAACTGCAAATGCCATGATGTGTTCTGGAGAAGTTACATAGTGGCTTTTGGATTTTAAATTACTATCCCCATTCATTATTTTCACATTCTTAATTTTCACGATCGTTGGATTCCGGTGTATTTTATAACAAACATACCAGGGCAGACAGCTAAAGTGCTACCTGGTGGATTCCCGATTCCGGTATTAGTTCAGTGGGTGATGAAGTACGAAATAATTTGGTCTGACAAAGAATAATGATACAGATTGTACAGTTTGCATCCAGATGTGTCCAATAAGTTAGAAATAATGCTGTTAACTCGTAACGGGAACAGTTTTGTTGTACCAAATTGTTCGGAAGGTTATTTTCATTTAGTGAAATTTAGTTACCGTTACTAAGTCAAAATCTACACCAAATACATCTCCGAATCAGACTGTGCTATTTCCAAGTCTGGCAGTGTGTAACTGTACGTGCATGTACATCGGGGTCATCCAAACGGTTTGATGTGAAGTAGACCACTGCCTGGTCTGCCGATTTCTATCGCTTCTATTGATCGCACTAAACTATGTACTAAAAAGAATTCTCGCTTGCATTATGATTTCGGTAGATTGGGTGAATAAAGGGCCACTAATATTTTCCTGAAACTATGCAACATCCAAGCAGCTCTACTCCCGTTTCTCAGTTAGACAATGTATCTATTTTTTCCATAGATATGCTCAAGTGTGGTCCGTTATAAATTTCTTGGAGAAGCAGTAACAACCGAGTGTACTCGGAAGTAGGATCCGGATTTGAATTAGATCCAATCACAGTTGATCATCCGTACTTTTATGAAGACCAAATGGATACTTTCCGAAAGTTAATACTGAGCGAGAGTTCATTTATTTGGGAGCTCTCTTCACCTCACTGATGAAATCAACTGAGTCTATTGTTCTTCAAGGAACCAGGGGTTATGCCAGTTTACTCCAGGAACCTGATTCAGAGCAAATTGATAAGTCTCTCCGAATAAAAAATGTCACTTTTCTGGATTTAAAATACAAATGTTACTTCCCATTCTGTTTTTCACCGTCTCCACTATGCACCACTTATTGGATATGCTGACAACTTTCGTCCGTGCACTTTGGATCAATGCAACCATCATATGACTGTTTTCCTGAAATAAAATTTTAATAGAGATGCCTCAAATGGCTTCTGTTAAAAGGACGGCCCGGAAGGGGTGAAGTTAGGGAAAGTGAGTCAAGAGACAGGCTGGTTTGACGATCAGAATTCTTCTTATGCTTCTTTCGAGGGTAATGGCAACCTGAATGGATGCATATTTTTCAATGTATTTTTTTAATATTAGTATTATAGGTCATTACAGTCATCAAAAACAACATCACGCGCATTCATGGTCCAATTACTCTGTCAAACCTCAATAGTCATTTGATCGAGTTCTCATACGTTCTGTTCGTGGTTCCCCTAGGTCCTGTTCATTTTCGATTCCCTCGTTCATTTAGTCTATGAGTAAACACTGTCGATGACAAGCGACTAAGATAGAACTGGTGAAATGCCTTGTGCCGAAAAATATTTCCTCCTGTTGTTATTGGATGATCCAGTCGGCCAAAGAAGGTGATTCCATGACCTGAGGTAATTCTCACTTCCTCGATGGTAACTCATGTGTGGTCGTCTAAGTCTTTCGAGTACTAAACAGCAAGACTGCGCAGCACAAGGTCAAACGTGTTTTTGTTGTTTATCTTCTGGTTGAAACACCTCACAAAAGCGTGCATAATGTTTCATGCCAAGTGCTTTTCGAATGATCACAATTCTATGGCGTTTACTGTTATCCGTTTTGCATTCTTACCATTTTATACAGGTAATTTGAAAAAAACGAAATTCCCGTTCGTCGATTACGCAATTGCCTTTTCGTCGATGGAATAACGAGATCGCATGCTGTCCCGTAGACTGTCCCGACTGAATGATTTGTTCATTTTGTACCCATAGAAAAGCACTTAGCATGTTCACTGCTATTCACGATTGGTTTTGAACAGTCGAAATACATCATGTGGCCCGTTTAAGAATATTCGCTGCGAATGACCAACCCGTGATTGTGCGATTTGGTCAGTGGAATCACCGTTGTCTCGATTGGGGACGGAAGTTGGAGTCAGTAGTTGTACCTCTACCTCTGAACACCCAAATCTTACTTCCAAGCTTTCTCAGTAAGACTAAATGCACAAAGTGGACAAGAAATGAATCTACCAGAGCAAACAAAAATGCGATGGTCCCTGGTCATCATCAAACTCAGCAGTCAGTTCACCTGCTCACAAGAATAATGCAAGAAACTGAAGTGTTTGTACAGCGCAGTATTTGTGCCATAGTTGGAGCCCGGTTATTTAAGATGATTGAATGAAGTCCAATTTGCCTTTGGTTTTCACCCAAGATTTCTGGGCACCTGGTTTCAGGATTTTTGTACTCCGATAAAAAACGAAAGTTATACTTTCGTGCCCATATTTCTGCAATTTGTAATTTAGAGAAAAAACATAATGATCTTGTGAACTAACATGTTGATGACAGCGTTTTCCTTGGGCTAAAACAATTATGTCGTAAAACCTCTCTGGTTAAACCCATGGCAATATTTAAATATAATTCACTAATTGCATTGGTTTGTGATATGTGAATAGAAAAATACAGACAAAGGAATGCCCTCGTATAACAGGCTTGGAAATCGGTCATTGCGCAGATGGACGATTTCACATTTCGTGTTCTGATGTTGTGAAGGAGACATCATGGTTATCTCAGAGAGCAGTGATAGATGAGGACCAATGAAAACCAACTGATTGTACACATCGCCTCTGAGGGAAAGTCATTCATCAATCGGATAATTGCTGTTTCGGGTGGAGTAAGATGTGACATGGTTTAAATGTTTCTGTTTAATCACGTCAACTTGCGCTCAGTGTCTTTTCCGATGTGCAGCAGTCGAATCGCACCGGAGCTCGTTATATTCTCTCTGGTGCCTATGTCTGACCAAAGTGATCAGTCGTTGTGTCCCTGAACAAGGTGTTAGCTAACGGGGATCCAGTGATAACTGGCGGTTAGTATGAACGATTCACAGAAATCATCGACTGACTGACTATTTGGATAATTAGCGAGACAACAGGTAAGATTCCGTCTGTGAAAAATTTGTGAATTTTCTTCTGTCCTCTAAAATAGTTATCAAATATCAGGATCGAGTTTGGGATTGCATTAGATGTATTTGGGTTTTTAAAGTTAGACCTGGTGTATTTTTCCTCTCATCAACTTGCAAATGTGTTCTATTGTTGTCTATTCGATGAAAGGGAATAAAAGATTAGTACGATTGGGATTACAATCATAATTAATTTATTCATCCTCCTCAGTAATGAATATTAAATGCAATTTATTCCCCCCAACCCCACCCCCGATCCCTGGGTGTCTTCCACGGCATGCGTTTGCTGCAGCACGCGGTTAACGAAGCATAAACTAGAGTATTGAATTGTTAATGAGGAAAAGCATTGAGCTAAGATAATTTTATGACTTGGGCCTTCTGGGTTTCCTCTTCTCTTTATGAGGTAGACTCCGGAGAATACAAACAGCAAATGAATTTATTTACAAATACTTTTTGCAACTTTAGCTCTTAGAGCCGAAATTGTCTTTACTTCAGTCATTCAACTCACAGGCTTGCCTCGACGTCCTTCCGTCTACAATGTAATTCTTGGCTCTAACTGGAGTATTTAAAAGAGATATTTTCAAGATAACCACAATGATTTCCACGAAGTTTTGGAATAGAGTGCTTTAGGTCATGGTTGCTTAAACGTAGCACACGCATACACCACCGTTTGTATTGTATCGTGTTGCATAACATAACCATCGTGACAGTCAGAAAAAGACTTTCTACACCTATCATCACTTTAAAGGGCCAAAATATAGATCACAGAGAATACGAATGTAACTCATTGTCCACGGTGTAGTGGGAACTCACTTGTAACCCTCTTGCTGTCTTCCCGTTAATGAGCACATAGTCCAGATAGGAGAAACGGCGATTTCTATAAACCTTTAAGGCTGATATAGTGTTTCAAACTTCGGAACACAAATGAAACGTAGGAACGATAGCACTATAGTAATGTAAAACGTGACTAGGGTCTACAGAGGTCCAATCTGTAAAGTCAATATATGACCCTATGTGGTGATGAAATTGAGCCAAAATTCATTGAAAACATCCACGTAATGCTGTGGCTGTCAGTTCAGGTAATTCGGTGTGTGGGGGGAAGCCGGGCGAGAAGCAAAGTAAGACCGGGTAAATGTGTCCGTATACAAAAATCGAAAATGCCAACCGTCTGGGCCTAAGAATCGAAAATGACGAACGCCGTAGTTTTCCAACGCGTTTGTGGACTTGAGTTCGATAACGAAGGCTATTGTCTGTAATGATTGCAATGAGCTCCTGTGGTACTCAGCAATCGTTACAGCAATGCGCGTCGGCAATAGCTCGCAAAGAAGAACTACAACCGAACTGGAGCACAGTTAAAAATAGAACACAGGTGAAGCCAAAGTCAAGCTCTTTACTGTGCACCATAATTACATATGTATGCAATCACCAAATAGATTGATTTATGTATAGTCATGACATCCAGTGTAGCTTGAATGCATAACAGGGTTGTTGTAGTATGTTGTTTAGTGTGTTGCGCAACCGTTCAGGCTCTCGATCTCATGAATCAAAGATATATTGGATTAGGAGGAGAAGCAAGTACTGCTCGCTCACAACAGAATCAAGACAGGAAAATGTCGGTGTTACAACATTGTGTGCATGTGAAATTGCTCAAACTGTATTTGTGTAATGCTTTGTTGACTGCTTGAGTGGTTATCTCTTCCAGATGAGACGAAATATCGTCTTACTCGAAAATAGACTAATTCATATTGTTCCGGAAAACAGCTGAGACATACTAAGATCAAATGGCAAAAAATTGCGTTGGAATAAACCCAAATAGGTTCATAATAATGGTTAGTTTACTTGACTTTTAATCAGTCGGCATTTGAAGAATGGTATTCATTGGATCTAACCGCGAAAAATACTTTGGCATTGGTTAGGGGTAACTCCAGGATCGATAGTGGAACAAGTGGTCTACTTCGTTTGACTGTTGATTGAAATGCGATAGTTTCCAAGCATTCTGGGCTTTTGCTGTTTTATGTTTCTGCAAAATTACAACGGGACCAGATGACAGAGCCGCTACTGTTGACAGTCGGAGAATAACGCAATTGATATTTTCAAGTATCCCGTTCACATACAAATCGGTTACGGGGATAGCTGAATTCTTACCAAAGAACGAGCAGTTAAAAAGCGTTTGATTTTCTATCATTAGTAAATAATTTACATGAGCCTAAATGGTGAACGTTATAACCACCAGTCTCTTACGTGAAAATATCGTTAGGGTAAGATGTGCTGAAGCTGTCCACTGTGTGAGAAACATTTTCAGAAATTGGAGCATTCCCACTGCCATTTTTAGTACTAAACGAATGTTGAAGGCAGTGTTGGTTGAAGTTAAGTACAAGAATAATTTCTCGGGGCAAATACGAAAAATGTTGACTGATAGAGCAAAGGAATAAAAATATGTTAAGAACCATACATTTCTAGATGACTGTTGTGGAAAAAGAAGTACGTGTATTTTACCGAACAATATGGCTGAGATCAAACATACCACACTTGTGGTATTTGACATTTTGGAACATCCAAGTCACTGAAGTTTGTCGGTCACATAGGAATTCTACTGGCGGTATTTAGCTGTTTGAACCCGTGGGTCCGAATCACGACTACTAGCTTTAGTAACCGTTTTGAAATGTCGCTTCTGCAGGTTGCTTGGTACTGAGTCTCTTCTGTGGTGGAACAAAACGTTTGTTTTCTCTCTCTCTGATGTTTGCAAAACTCAAAAATCCTTATTCAACTGAAATGTTTGTGTGGAATTAGGAATTAGGAGGAATAGCAACTTAGAGGCATTTATCCCGGCGATAATTCTGCCGAGAAACGGAATTTGTAAATGATCATCTAACTACGGCGGCACGAAACTGGTGTCCATATCTACAAAATATATTCTCGTACGAGGTGACTCAACGCGTTTCCATAAAGTCCCGATGTAAGGCGAAATAGATTAACATGTATAATCACTCTAGTAGTAGTGAAACCGGCCGCGAAGTGGTGTTCGGTGATACTAATCGTGCGAAGAAGGGCTTCACCCGAACTAGAAGACAATTGTGTTACGACGACGATCATTACTATTCGTCTCTAGATGAGCCCAGCTGCGTATTTGATAATTCTGTGGGGGAAAAATGGAACAAATGTACAACACATTTCACCCTAATTAGGGTCATCTCGGATCAATACTAATCTGACAGAGATTAATCCATAATATTGCACCTTACGGCAATATTCACGCTGACCGTCCGTCTGATCCGTGGCCTATGACCGATTAAACTTTGCTCACTGTGTACTTGATTGGTAAGGTCTTTTTCTTGGCTTGATCGATGTTATTTTGAGTCACATATAAGCATCAGAGTAAAACTTGTAAAGTGACTTGTGACTTGTGTTCAACACCATTAAAAACCGGTGATGCTGAAACCGTGTCTTCTCTCTCGTGTTTTGGGAGACCTGAGAAATCGATGGCCGACCGTGCGTCTTGTGTTGCACCTAAGTAGCTTCCGCTCCTAGAACTATCATTCGTTCACGGACTTGATGCTAGTCCGCTGTTATCGTGTTCCCGTGTGCTACTAGTATTACTGTGCTATATTTTGTGTTATTTGCACTTGTGGTGTTCACCCGTGATATAGTGCGACATAATGGTAGGCAACAGATATAAGTGACGTTAAAACATAAGAAATGGGAAACTGTACACGGGTGAACACGAAGTTGAATTGTGTTGCGCGCTGTAATAGAATTGGAATGTGGTCGAGCATACAATAAAAAGATAAGTTCATCGACGTACAATCATCGAAGTTCAAATGATTATCCTTAAGACGATTTCTTAATATTTATGGTTGTAGAATATTTGCGGAAAAATAGAATGAAAACCATAAAAGCATAAAAGCCTACTTACAGTGAATTAAAATTAGATTAATAGACGATGATGCAACTGAAGTTGTGGTGAGAAGAATACAGCTCTTCTGCGATAATTCACCATCGGGATCCATTTCAGCACCCATTTACAAAGCGGAGATCTAACGGGAATATCACAAATTTAAGCAAAAGCATTTGTGTGGAATTGTGCACCACAATAATGCATCGTGAAGTTATCGACTACGGGTTTGAGTGAAATCTTCCTCTATCCGGTGGTTAGTGACCTTTGGGTGAACTAATTATCGAGATATCCAGGCTAACAATTGTCTGGAGCATTCGAAAGATTCGACTTTTATAAACTCATCAGCTGTTGAATAAACTTGAGCATTGAATGATGGTCAAGAAATAAAAATGAACCCAAAGAAATCTAACGGAGTCATTCAAAGACTGAATGGTAGAAGGAATATATATATCTATATATATGAAAACCGACAGTTTTATTGCTACCAACCAAGTAGGAGACCATTACGTTCGTAAAAATTAGTACCCTTAGATTGCAAAAGTTTAATCAATAAGGGAACGCCCAACAATTCACAAATTGTGCACGAACGAGCGTAGATAGACAGTAACAGTCCATTTTTCGGACCACTGAATAGAACGACCTCAATGGTTTATTGGCTAAGACGGCAATATTATCGCGTCCGAGAGTTCACGCCCTGACCTTCGATTTCGACCGATTTAGGCATTTTTACGGGGTCAGGTTGGGTGATATCTGGGTTTTCTGTTGTATTACCGAATTATCAGTAGAAGCATGAACGTCATCCAATCGATAATCAAAATAGTAATAGTGATTACTTCGATCAAAAACGAATAATGTTTCACCGCCAATTAACGTGCGGCGTGAATTTGGAACAAATGCTGTCAACTGAGGCAACCGATTCCGGGCATTCATAATTAAATGAGAGAAATGGAAGAGTGGATAAGATTAGATAATGAATTCATCATGTAAGGGAGGCGTGCACTGAAAAGCTAGAAAGCACAAGACCGTTGTCTCGACATGATGGGTTCTCATCGGTAGTGCGAATCCATCGATCGAACCAGAGACCTCACAGACAGAGCGCAGGCGTACTCGACGACCATATCAGACGTTTTATCATTTTGAATATACATGAGATAGCATAACTTGTTTTTGCGAGTTTGCTGTGGGCAACGGATCTCGCTCATCTCAGCACTAGCGTCCAGGGTTATGACTCGGTTGGAAGCTTTCACAACCTGATCCAACCAGGTTGAAACAGTTGTCCAAAAGATGGCTTATAGGGACGTCGTCATCTTTAAAATTTGCACAAATCTACTTGCACTTATTGTCCATCATGGTAATTAGGCTTTATTGTCGAGACTGTTGCGTTTCAAAGTAGTTGGTTCTTCAAGATGACCATAATTTATATTGCATATTCAATACTTTGTCTATTGTGTTACAGTTTCGTGAAAAACAGACACCGCTTGTGGTTCGCGAACTCGGTATCGAGCAAGCAGCTGATGGGATATCACATATGTGGTAGTTTTCAGTGAAGTTTTGGCCAGTCATTTCTACACGGTAGTTGCATTATTTTAGTTTTGAATTTGGTTGTCTTTGGAAGTTGGTGTTTGCTTTTCTTTCGCTCAACAGAAATTCCCTAGTTTGAGATAATTTTAGATTTGTATCTTTGACCATAAGGTAATTCCTAACTCACTATGTTCTCGTTTGTGTGCAGTAAAATCGATATGGTTAATTTATTCCCGGAATATAACAGTTGCTTACATGGGAATAAAACGCAGTTTAGCGACCAAGCTTGTTCTCGGTGACTCATCAATTGGCAAATGCATCATAATTTATATGACATCATTTTGTATAGAAAAGAGGAAACAGAACAAACGAAGTGTTTTTTGTTATCTGTCTCGTGGCCACAAACCGGATATGACTGATCTTACCATCGGATCTTTCATCAGGTCCGCTGTACTCGTGTCATTTCGGGGATGAGGGGATTGGGAGAAGCAGGGGAGGTGGAGGGCCATAAGGGGGGGGGGGGTTGAGCCACTTAACAAATCCTTTTTAGGCGCATAAGGATGATTATCTAGAACGATTCCAACGGCTTCCACCGTGGCTAAGGTGCAATTTTTAATCGGTTTATATAGGCAACCCCAAACACGGTGCAGAGGCCCAAACGCTTCATTCACACTGACTGTGTTATCGGATTCGACAACATATTAAACGAAAGCACTTGTAATATTTTTAATTACGCCAATGGTCACTCGAGCCGAATGATGTTCATGAACTCTGGCACATAGACGACTGCCAGTGCGACCGATATAGATTGCGCCACAGAAACACGCAAACGGATACACAGAAAACGAGACTGCAGAAGCAAGGATCGTGTTATTGAGTTGCGAACACAGTTTCGGTCCGAACGTAAATATGACACTTAATTTAGCTACATGGAAAGTATTCTCCGTCGCAGTGCTCAGTTTACTGCTAACCAACCCCGCGATCGTATTCCCTTTGAATGGGACAGAGATGTGTACTGGTTTCTTCTCTAAGCCTAATAATCTGTGCCTTAGATGCTTATTTTTCAAAACCCTATCCAGAGAACGTTCGGAAGACCATTTTGTAGGGAAATATCACGGATGAAAGATAGTTTCGCATTTATAGTGTCATCAATGCAGTTTTCATTGCCTGGAATAGAAACTGCGATATATTAGCCAATTGATAAGTCCAACGGAAACAGACTTGTTCGCCAAACTGCAGTTTCTTTATCTTTATTTCCTTTGACTATCCGGTTCTGTTGCATTCCACTAGTTCCCACACTATCATTTGCGCTTGGTATCGACCAATCTGCCGAAATAAGTTGGATATCTCAGTCAAGCAACACCAGTCCTGAGATCGCATCCGCTCGATTTGATTGTAGCTGATTGTCACGGGTCAAATCTGATCTGTCTTTTTGGTTCTACAGTTCTTAATGACCACTGCCCCTTGTCTTGGTCGCGCAGCAAACATTTTCCGTCCCAGTTTCAGATAATGCAATGAGAGAGAGAGAGAGCACGTTTCTATGAATCGTGCATCTGGAAGCTGACATTAAAATGAACCCGCAAAAGGAAAGTAAACAAAGGGAACTGAACTCAGATGAATTCAAACCTAGATTATACTGTTTCCTTGTACACGAGCAAATATGACAAGAGAATATCGGGTTTTCCCGTTTGTGTATCTCCAACTGGTTTTGGTTTTCTTCTGGGCCAAACATACAATGGGAACAGTCTAACTTATCTGGTAAAACTAAACATTTGTGGTTTGATTTCAATTTTATTTTTCAGTTAATTTCTATTGGGAATTCCGTTTTGTTTCTATCCCGGAATATCCGTACCACGCTAGCGGCTGACACTATTCCCAATTGGCGCCTCCCACAGTCACAACTGATATCCTATCATACAGTCTACTAGGTAGCTGGCTTTGAAACTGTTGTGGTGCTAATAAAAAGATGGAGAAAATGAAAACGGCGGAAGTTGGGTACAAACTGAGGAAAAAGGTTGACAAAGAATAATGAAGGCAAATACCACAATGCTTTCTGAGTGCAGTCAACGGTACACTTTTGGATGTTTGCAAAGCAATGAATCAATTCATTTGGAAAATAATGCCTCATTTTATACTAAGATTACTACTGACGACAATGTTTATTTGTTTATTAACAAAATCTGGGACTCCGATTGAGTGAAAGCGATCATTTGGAAAAATATCAGATATTATGACTAAAGTTTATGCGAGGATCACTGAAAGTACGAAACAAAGTTATAGGGCTGGCAAAATACATCAATGAGGAAGCATTTTATGTGCGATAAATAAACATGGCTTGAAAAGATAAAGATAAACATAACCTCACGGAATGGTAAAACTCTTGTGGTTTATAAGCCTGCATAATAGATCTCCTTCGCACACCAGTGGAAAGATTAATGAAGTACACACGAGTTTAAAATGTTTTTTTTTCGCAAATTCTGCACAGTTTCAATGAAAAAGATCAACTTCTATGTGAAGTTGGACCGATGGTCTAAACTGTTTATTATGTTACATATATATATATATATATGTGTTTCAAACGCGTCTGAGGCCAGAATGTGTGCTAAACAAATTATGACATAATAATGTTTATAAAAAGAAAAACGTTCCGCAAGTTGCATATGGGTCGAATAGTGCCAAGTTGTCCAGGCCAAGGCAAGTGGAATATCATGAGGATACCCCTTTAGATAGCCACAACCTGTAACACAAGACAGCGGGGTGGTGTGAGAACCGCTATCCATTGGGGGCCGGTGTCCAGTTCATCGGATCATTCGCATTCAGGACGGGGTCAAACGTCCAAGGTGTCCAATACACCTCGATGCCTAATTGAACCGGTGAGCATTGCCTCAACCGGGAAGGTGTGTGAATCGTTAGAAATCAGGGTTTTCGGCCAACTCCCCTTGGTGAACTACCAATGGCCCACCAACCCGGTTATAGCCCCGGATGTCGGCTCTTCGTCCTCTTGCCACCTTCGCAAAAGAGGAGAGTGAGTAGGGATTCCTCAGTAGAGGTCGTTTGAGACGCTTGGTCGTATGGATGCATCGTGCGAGGTGCAAGAGAAAGGTGACCAGCCGCCACCCTAGACACCCAACCCTGACCATACTGAGGCTTTCTTACATGGTGAGATATATTTGCTGGACAAAGATCTTATTGATATAAATGCTGGGCGAGGGGCAGTTTTCTCGGAAAAAGGTTATGGGTTGCCCCTTTTGAGAAAGCATTTTAACGAAGTGTTATTCTGCTAAGTATTTGTGTGATCGAGATGGTGGCATCTATCGAAAAAGGATGGCTGTTGCACTGAACGGTTCGTTGATGGTGCCGGCCATCCACACTGTGAAAGGATGCTATTCTCTGACGAAATCAACGGCTCAAAACCAACGTGGAAAGCGATGCAAATAACAATTTTCATGGTTCTCATTGGTTCTAGGATATGGATATTTTGGCGTTCCATTGCCATGTGTGCTGAGTTAAACCCACTGTCTGAGACACTTGGCGTGTTCAGCACTAAAGTTGGTTTTGCTTCACGACCATTTGTTTGCTACCCCAAATAAATGCCATATTTCGAAGTGATTGTCTTTGACTTTCCTTTGCAATAGTTCTGATAGCTTGATCTGTATTTTATTCCGGTAACAGTTTAACTTGTTTTTCTACCTGACTCAAGATGTGCTTTCGTGTCTGGAGTGTGAAGGTGAATGGCTGATTGAACCAAGTAGTATCGACAGCTGCGAGCAGAACCCGAATGTACTTATTCATGTATTAAATAGTCCTAAATGTACACCATGGATTCTGGCATGAAACTTCCTCCAGGTTGAATAAGGCAGAAATTATTGAGCCACAAGTTTTACAAGAAACGGAATGTACTCGGTGTTATTATTTACGAGTGGAATCTAAAAGTAGTAACTATAGACAATGACTTTTGCAGGCTGATCTTTACATTGGCTGGAAGGTTAATTCAAATGGGACGAACTGACTAGTTTTTTACTTTGTAAAACGCGCCACTTCGAGTTTCACGAAATACACAAAACTTCACTTTGCAATATCTTTAAAAAGTTACGATAAAAAGCCACAAAAGTGCGTCAGATACATACTCACTGCACAGTTCCCGGTTGATGATAATCGGTATCAACGAAAGAGACTTGAGCCTGAAAGACACTTTTGCAATAAAACCTTCAAAACAACGTTTTAACACGGGATCTACAGGTAGTCAGAATGAAGCAATCAATACCGATACAATACAAATTACTTGTTTAGGATAATTAAAATAATAATTTTGCGTGCACTTATCCAAAAGGTGCTTTCCTGAGCCAGACAAATTATTAATACCGGGACAGTAAACGGTACCGCTTCTCTTTCCAGCTGCATTAGCTCAAGCATTTTGTTCAAACAGAGGTATATTGCTCAGCTACTGAGCGCGCTTTTCCAATTTTCGTGCGTTTTTTACGTATAATAGTCCCCTGTGTTAAGCAGAGTGACTTGTAATCTCGTCCATTGTGGAAAGCTTTTGCAAAACCATAGCTTCCAAAACCCCATAACGTGTGCACGATTTGTGGATGTAATCTGTGCCATTGGATCAGTAAATAAAACCTGAAACTAAAACTGGAGTAAGGCTGAGCTTCATTTTTGATCACACTGAGGATCGAACCCACGACGGAACAGTTAGAAGGCAAAAACACTTGACCATTCCAGGACAGCTTATCAGATAATTTGAATTCCTCCATACACCGTATACAATTTATCTTTGAAACCTTATTACGGGCATCTTATTTCACTTATATTAACACTAGTTTTGAGGTTTACAACCCGGTCGCGATACGTTCTGAGATGATTCTAATAATCGGAGGGTCGTATTCACTTATGAACTCACGTAAATGAAAACCTTTTGCACCCTCGATTATCGTTGTACATCAGATATATAAGCTTAACAATGTTCAAAAAGCGTCAATAGGATCAGCGGTGGGTGTTTTAAATTGTGGTGTTTTGCGCCTCCTTTGCACTTCAAATAATACGTTTGTACGACTAAGTATCTCAAATAGCATCTAATGAGAAAATGCCATTAACTGCGTTCCTTCAGTGGAGTTATTTTTGCATCAAATTGATAAAAACGAAAAGTTAACTCCCGGGGCCGAGGTGCGCTGGGAAAAGCACATGCGGTTCCTCTATAAAAGTTGCCGATAATTCTTGATACTAACCCAGTAAACAAGAAATGTGGAAACTATACCCGCACACTGTCATGGTCACGGCAATGGCCATTGGTTTCAGTGGATATTGAGTTGCATTTGGAGGAGCCTTGGACTTCCGCCTCCATCCAAAGGGTGTATGCTGACCTTCGTCCTTCTGCTTGGGAATCCAAGTTTATTTTCGTTCGTGAATGAAGGGAAAGTTGTAAACCTTGTCAACCTGTGGACCTTCCATATTTGTGCTGAGGTCGCCAGATTGCATATAATTCATTGTGTTATAAAGATATATATATATACATACATCACAAAAGAATCGAGGCATATACTGAGTTTTAATATTTTACTTACAACTTTTCGGTTAGAAGTAGGACTGATCATCAAGCACCAATGAAATGAATGATCGAATGAGACTGTAAAAGACCGTCCATGCACCAGTCATGACTTTTCCTAAACGCGGGATGTCATGTTTGTCTTCCTGGACGGGCCGATTAAACGAATCAATCAGGTGTAAAGCTTCATAAATTATCCATTCATACTTTTTCCTAACTCCAGCAACCACGTTCGCATTATTGATCGCGATTTGCTATACTGTCTACACATAAAGGGTTCCGTATTAATGACCTCGTGTAATCGCGTTCGGGTACAAGCTTGAGCTCGTGGAGGCTAGTTGCTGTCTGTCTCACGCCCGGGATGGTGTATAGCAGGCGTGATTGCTTGTGCAGTTTGACCCGGTCCCTGCCGTTGAAATTGGACGCTTATAGGCCACTTGGGTTCTTACCGGCCTAAGTGTGCATCTTACAGCATATTTATGTATAGCATCTTACGTGCCGCTTATCTTTACTTTCGTGTGCATCGTTTGGTTTTTGCCCCTATTGTAAGCAATTTGCGTATGCGTAAGATAGGAATGGGTAGAAGAATCCACATTATTCTCGTGCCCTTGGATCCGACATAAGGCAACATATATATCCTCAGTGGAGTACAGTTCGAACAGCTCAGATGGTACAGAAGGCGACTGCTGCCTGTATTCAGTCCACACTGTGATGCTGAAGGTGCTTTTGTTGTTGTTGGTGATGGTGATGGTGGTGGAGGTGGTGTTGGTCAGTGGTATAAACGTATAACCTTCGAACAAGATGAGCATATGGCATTAGTTAACAAAAATTGCTCACTTTTATTTTTTTTTCTTTGGCCTACCAGAACCACACATAATTACTGTTATCCCAAGTGACCGGGTGCGCAAATACATCATAGTAAAATATAATCATATCAAGGTAAACACGGTCAACCTGTGGCCATTTTGAACATATATGTGAACACAGTTACATGCGGGTGAGATGAAAGGCAACAAAATGGAACAATTTCCGAATCTGCTGATCTTTGTGTCGCATTACATAACACAATGCTTTGTCCTCGAATTATACAGAATCACGAATACATGACAGATTCACCTTGATTTGGTGGATTTGTATGTTATGAACATGTGAGTTTTCTCAACAAAAACGGAATCAAATCGTGAACCGATCGATCAAAACAAATATCCATCGAAGTCCAATAAACAAATTTGAACCACTAACACTTTGGACTGTGATCATCCGTTGAAAAATGAAGTAATCGTCTGCTCAAGTTTTCATTTGATTTCTGTCCCGCAGTACTTGACATTTGCAGACGGAAAACCGATAACGACGATTGCCCTGATGGCGTCATATAAGTGGTAATAGCTAACCTGCCCTGTATTGTCAGTTCAAAGGATAGAACCGCTTTATTTTAGTTCTACACATACTGAATGGTTTCACTATTCTTCCTGATGCTCATGTTTGGTTCGAACCCACACACGAAATCTTCCTTTGCCTCTGGATGGCTTACGATCGCCAAACGGAACTAAGAATACACCCTACAATAATTCCAAGAAAACGCAACGATTTTGAATGTATATCACGAAAGTAGGTTTGCAGGCATCTTGTACCGCGACGTTCATTGTTAGGAAGGAGCGATTTCTGTCCCTAACCTTCAAACTTTATCTGATCCGCCGGCTGTATAAAAAGTTTTTTGGAAACTGTAAATGCCGTGCTCTCAACCAACTTCTCTCGTAATAAAAGTCTTTTCACGGGTGTGTATGTGTGTGGATAATTTGCCCACTGATCACGCCTAAACAGTCAACACGCAATAGTGTATTTCATCCTTTTATATTGCCTTGCTGATCACAGCAAACGGACTGACATCAAATTATCAGATAAGCCCTACGAAGAGAACATAATAAAACAGACATACCTGCAGTTCGAAAAGTAGATCTTTCCACTCGATTTTCACATTCCACTTATGCCAGCTGTAGATCCCTGTCGGGTTTGTTTGTACACCCTGACCTACCAGACATCTTTTGGTTACCTTGGCGGTCAGAACACAAGCCGATTAGGTATCAGATTTGTTTGGCTATGCTAATCATGACATGCGTACGCCGTAGCGCTGTGTCTAAAGGGTTCAAACGTGTGCCGCTCCTCAATTAAGTCTATCCTAAATGGAAACATCAGTGTCCTGCGTTGATTCTATCCCCAGCCCACGTGTGTTTGTTGATATCGGCGCACTAAGTGGCAAATCTGTTAAACTGGTCTGACCATTGGCTCATTTTTATCTGGTTACTTAACTTTCATGCTATTAGTTGAAGAATTCTACTTACTTTGCAACAACTACTGATTTAAATGGCGTGATTAGAGAATACAGAAATAGCAATAGTTTTGTTAGTGACGAACTTCTTTCATCAACCGTTGGCAATTGCAGAAATTCCGCTTCTGTGTTCGATTGTTTGCAGTCGAGTTGTTCACTTCTGCAATGAGGAAAGCTTTATGCGAATACTGGCTGAATTCATTCAATTCACTGCGAAGAACTTTTCTCTATTGTGTCATATTTGACGCGTATCCAACCCGCACACAGGGTAATATATATTACATGCTGCTGGTTGGTCTACCGACCTTTATTCAGGATAATTAAAAT
The DNA here is from genome assembly GCA_900618425.1 of Echinostoma caproni. NCBI lineage: Eukaryota > Metazoa > Platyhelminthes > Trematoda > Plagiorchiida > Echinostomatidae > Echinostoma > Echinostoma caproni. The sequence continues at coordinate 88,809 of UZAN01039784.1, read as the reverse complement.
CTGACTACTGGTTCATCACGTGACGATTGAATGAAATATTTTCTAGATCAAAAGCAAATTGAGGGAAAGAATCTCTGTGTGTGTGTGTGTGTGTGTGTGTGTGTGTGTGTGTGTGTGTGTGTGTGGGTAACAATGTTTTTAGGTGCTCCGAGAGTCAGTGGGAGGCGAACTCGGCCATGGATGTAAATTACGCGTATATTCAGAAATCGCTGACAAATCTGTAGATAAACCTAAACAATTAAGCTCCTCTAGCTGTCAATTTAATCGAGACAGATATATCAAGGTTTGATTATTTTTATTTGATCCCTTTGGTTACCTCAACCAAGAATAGCCTAACATGTATCCAAGACAGTTGCGGTAAAACCAACGTTATCTTAAATGGAAGCCACTTTTGCAACTAAATTAATTTGACAGCAACTTGACTGACTGTAAAAATGAATGACGTATCTTTGTTAAATAATAGAAACTTGGTTTACAGCTTTCGTAACAACAGCTTGAATACAAAAACCGACGCAACTACTTGCCCATTTGTATGAGATGTTTTCCATTGGATTAGCCCAAATTTGGATTATCATGTAGTGGTTTTGCGCCCTTCGTTGTGTGATTCGTCTGTTTTGGTAGGGGTCTGTTTGTTTTCGAAGTGTGTCATCGTGAATGCTTGTGAGTTAACAAATGACTTGCAAGGGGGAATGTTGCGAATGCAGTCACTCGGATGAAATCTGTTAATATACGGTATCAGATGGTGGTTATGACTGAGTGGTAAACGATACCAAACTTCTATCCCAGGGGGTGTGTGTTCGAATCCCACCACCACATTAATTTCTTCATCCTGTGTTTTATGGCAGCTCTCTGATTGGCAGCTTCCCTTTTCCTGAAAATGGTATTGGTATTTGTTCAATAAAATAATGTGAATTGAAAAAGAAATCCAAGTAACGTAGCTGTGCTATTACAAATGCTCCGACGAAAGCTGCATTGAGTTTTAGACCGATCTCGTTGGTTAGTAGATCGCCTTTGAATGTTTTACTTTGAAACTGCAAAGATCAAATCGGCTGTTAACCCAAGGGATCGACACATTGCCATTGCAAGCCATTTTCCAGTAGCGTGTTTCCTGAAGTGTGAAGGTCAAGAATGCGTTCCGAGAACAGCGGAATAGAGCTTTTATTAGACCTTTGGATGTCATGAGGGCAAAACTGTTGCTTGCTCCTGACGGTAAAATGGTGGTTCTGCAGTTCCACCTGGTAGTCTCCTGATTACGATACAACAAATTTGTGCAAACGTCCTCTCCCACTTCCGAGAAACACCGGTAATTGTATATAATGCAGAATCTTTTGAAGGAGAAATTACGCTGTTTGAATTAGTGGAAGTTCGAATTTGATTCATGAAACATTCGTAAAAGTGATCATGGATCAGTTCTATCGGTGTACCTTCATAGCTCAAAGAGCATTGTACAAAACCGTACATGGCTTCCATGAGTGGGTTTCAGCCCCACGGGAGTTGCGCCCTGTGCACCATCCCCAATCAAGACGGTCAAAAGAGTATAAATGAAACTGCCTCTGAAAGCTCAGCATCTCCGACCGGGAATTCTGTGCTTAACAGCGGCTGTTATGCATGAATCATTGTTGATTACAGGAATGAGCAGAAGCACAGTTCAGTTTCTAAAAGGTGTTTTGTTTTAATAAAATAAATAACAGTACATGTATATGTTCACACTGGGGTGTTGAATGGGAAACCACG
>UZAN01039784.1:70614-81195 GCA_900618425.1 Echinostoma caproni | reverse complement strand
CAACTGAGATCACATACAGAAGACTATCCTACGCAATTGCTTCGTGTGCTGTTCACGTCCAAGATAGTTGTGTTGGCGACTAAAGGATAAAGTTCCAGACTCTGAGATCTCATTCTGTGTATACTCAATTACTTCTTTCTGTGGAACAACGTACATGGGCCGCACTATCAGGTCATTGTCCGAACGGATTCGTGAACACCACCCTGCGTAGCTGAACATCGGAACGATTAAGTCACTCACCAGTACAGTGGTTTTACACCTAGCTGAAACAAACCACATTGTAAACATGGCCGAGGCCTCCCCCTGCCCTCATGTTCCTTGTATAATGCAGGTCATAGCAGAAGCGGTGGATATTTGCCTGCGCAACCCACTTCTGTGTGCCTTAAAAAAAACTGTGCAAGCGCTAAAGCTTTCCTGATCCACACTACACACACACACTGCATCACGAGTGGTCTCGATGATACGATGGGTTGACAAACAAGTACGTGATCATGGTGAATGCAATTTCCGGTCTCCGGATGAAATCGTTTCTAGTAATCTGTGATTTTCTTTTTTCCCCAAAACAATTTTATTTACAAATAGTGACATATTGAAATGCATTGCCATGAATGCAAATCTCTCAAAACTAGCTTTTTCGCCACTCTGTTGTTCTGTTTGAAATACCAGATATATTACATCCCTCAATAATAATCAGTTTGATTTCTGCAGCCATTTTCCGATTGTAAACGGTTGGTCCAGACGTTTGAAGATATACCTGTCATAGAAATGAATATGTGGGCTCAAAATGTACTGAATTCTGGCTTAGTCGCACTGGGGATATGGAGATGTCAATCCGAAATTCGGTTTCAGATAACAAGAGATATATATGTCAGTTGACCCGATACTACCGAATGACAGTCCGATACAGTGATAGCAGTAATAATATTATTGATGATAATAATAACAAAACATGGGTAAATCCGGTTTTAGTTGTTTAACCAAAGCGCCCATTATGAAAGATTTTCGTGAATTCGTCGCCAAATTGAGTACCATGGTGCGGGAGCCGTTCAAGGTTTATGATAATCCGTCAGCGAAGCAAGACGATGAACGGCTGACTTTAATCAACAACAAAGTCGAATATTAGACAAACTTGGAAGGATAACCACACATGGTCAAGAATAGTATAATACATAGGGGATTCATATAGAGCAAGCTGATCAAACAATCTGAACTTGTTAAGGTACCTTGATCCGTATAAGAATACCGCATGACGGTATGGGTATTAGTTCAATACCGGTTGGAACAGCGGGACGCTGGCAACCGTTTTGCTAAACTTTCTACTTATTGATGCTCCACAACTTGAGCTGTGTAGTAAGGACCATCTTTTGATAACTAAAGACACGTCGACCAGTAAACTTGTTATTTGGAATTAACCGTGAGGTTTGTATTTATGTATCACACTGAGAAATGACGCGTTGCAATGACCGCAATATGGTGTCCAAAATTTCGGAGTTGATCTTCGTCCTTTTGAATCCTGGTTGCCCTGGTTACGCGCAAAAATTGGCAGCTTTTTGGAAGGTGAACGAATAACAGATGGACTCAGTAGTTAAAGTGATTGAAGTATCAATCTCCAAGCTTCTAATGCTTCCTGAAGAAAGATTGACCAACTCCACTGTTTTAGGGATTCACTATTTTCTCTGGAAATTGCATTTCTGTATGTCAGCCAATCAGGATAGCCCAGATAAATCAGTCAATCCTGATCACATGAGCATCAGGATGAATCTGGTGCGGCTGCGGTAAGCGCAGATGAAATTGGTTGCGTGACGCTTTTGACGTGCAGTGCACTCTCATTGAAGGTTTCTTTTTTCAACCTCGGTAGGAGGAATCTAGAAAAAACGCCGGACTCCAACGAAATTTCCCCCTTTTTGTTCGAAATATAACTGTTTTATTTTAAAAAGAACAGCAAAGAAAAACACTTCAAAAGGTGGGTAGATCGATCAATATTCTATGTAGATCGGTTTGCAAAATGTGAAAGTTATCAGAGGATTTTGCTGCTTTCTAAGTCATCTCTTGCAGGCTCAATACAAAATCATAACAGCTGGATATTTACAACCCCGTAGATTACTTTGCAAAAACTATTCGTGTTGCAAACAGTTGCCAACAAATAATTACTTGTTTTTTTCAAATGAAAGTTCGCATGTTGAATTATTTTTTCTTGTCTTATTTGACGGTGACACTGTTCAGTGGAAATTTGTCATATTGAAATATGACGGCAAGAGCAAACGGTAAAAGGGCGAGGGAGAACGAGTGGAACTGACAGAGATCAGTGAGCGGCTGTCATCTTAGACGGCCAAACAGTTGAAGCTGTCTCACACTAACCGGATGGGTTGCAAGGCTCAGTGACTCAGCGTTTCATTTACGAATAGGTCACTTGAATAAGATTTATGGAGGTGTATTACCCTCTCTTCAATTCTCCATCATCTACATGTCATTCGGTGCAATAAACGTTTCCGAAGACCTAATCAGCTGAGTAAGATTGGGTTAAAAGACATCAATCAGGTGGTTTCGAGCTCTTTGCCGAGTACCTGGTCGAAATGCGTCAAGTAGTTACGGCCACAAATTAATCGTGAGAATGGGATAAAGGTATTTCTGCTGAACCTCTCCTCACAAAACAAAAATAACTACAAATCTAAATAATCAACGTTTCAGAAAATTGTTTTTCATTGGCTGAATCTTGAGTGTTCATTTCCTTAACCATAACTTGCGCAATTCAAGTTATCCCAATATCATATCAAGATGTCTGGGAATCATTTCAAGTTGTCTGACCATTATTTCAAGATGTCTCGCGATTATCCCAATTTGTCTCAGTATCATTTTAAGATGTCTTCGGATCATTTCATGCTGTCGCATTGACCTCACCGGTGCTGACAAGCCTCTCAGTGATGTCTGGATGACCACCATGCAGCACCGATTTCTCTACCTCCTGTTGAAGTGCAAAGGACGATTGTGGGACAGGCTTCGGTCATACAAGTCTCAATTACCATGACATACATATCGGTTGATCATCTTGCTAGTACGCGTACGCCTCTGTGCGTGCTTACCTTCATCATGTGATGCTGCAAGAGAATCCGTAAGCTACACCTCAAGCGGATGCACTGGGACACTAATAGATTATGCTCGATCGATATACACATCAGTGTTGACCAAATTCACATCCAGTTTGTTCGACACGTTCAGGTCATAATCCACCTCTGTGACAACCACAGAAGAACCGTCAAGCATTGAACAATCAAAGTGAGCATTTCAGTCATATTTTCGGATCGGAAGACGATATCTCTATCAAATCAACTGTAATAGAAATAACGTAAATAGGGCTGTCAAAAGATGTCATAATTTTCATAAGAGTTACGGAATTTTATAAGAAAATACCAGTTTAAAAATTCGAATGTTTCCAAAATGCACTTTTTTGAGTATGGGCTTTGAATTCGAAAATCTTTATCGCTGAAATCATATGGTCTTGATTAAACACCTCCATCACATAAAGTAAACCGGGTGAATTATGGTTAACGTATGGCATTCACAAGTAGTAATTGCAAACTGTCTTCGAACAATCTTATTGCCATTGTCGCATTTCTCGATTCAGTTTCACGATGGGAAAACTACCGTGGTCGTTCTTAGAATAGTGATTTTCGAAGCCACCACCAATCAGAAATTGTGAAAATGTTCGATAAGTTAGTAAGTTTTAGGGGACCAGAACATCTATCGGTTATCATAGCTGAACCATAACGCAGTATTTTAGAGTTCTGGCAGTCAACCCATGGGAAGCGATGGAGGTACAGCATCAGCTAATGAATACTATACAATGTTAAATAAAGGATGAAACAATCTGACATGATCCTATCTTGGCTCGCAGATTTGAAAAGGGGGAAGATATTTTTCGGCGCAGATCCATGCGAGTACTAGGGAGTAACCGGAAGGTTTGATCAAATTTGGTTAAAAGCAAAGGATTTAAGTTCAGCCGAATGGTGTCTGATAAAGACCTTGGTCGGATCACTTGATGCACCGACTGTGAACATTTCTAAACCATTCAGCGATAACATAAATGAACTCTACACTTTCATTTCCAAACCACACATCACATTCAACCGATCGTATTTATCACATCAGATCATTACTCTAGTTTAACAATTTGAGTCCTATATATAACTGCATTAGCCCGAATAAAAGGTCAGCGAAATTAAGGTTTGTTCGCGGCAGTGCTTTCTGAATGTCGCAATGCGAATATTCAATGAATCATTGAATATGACTCAGTTACTTGTGAGTAGTGTGTGTGGGATAATTAATTGATTGATTTGACTGACTATCCTTCGGACTTCACCTTCACGCACATCCTCAGTTCAACGATTCAACTGAGTGAACGGTTAAAGGGTAACCAAGTGATCGGCTATAAACACCGTCTTAAGGACCGGACCAACCAAGACAGTGCTGCAAATAGATGTGATAGGAATGAATTGTCAATACATGTGGCTTTCAATACATTAGGCTCAGCTTTTCGTTGGAGGCAACTCACTTTGCCCCAGATTGAGCATGCCATTGTTCTACTCCCGCAAATAACAACTCTAGGCGAAATTCACACACAAAGAGGGAGAGAGGTAGTATTTCCCTTGTTGTTCTGTTTTATTGTGCAAACAAGCTGTACAAACGAAGTTTTAACAAAAACGTTTTTTACCCATTACACTGATGTACAAAATTGAAATAGATTATTTAACATTAGGGAAAAAATCCTCAACCCTTTTAGGTTTGCTTATAGCCCATGTGAATACATCACGCAGATTGTCAGAATGAAGGTCAAAAATTCACCCTAGTTGTTAGTTGTGAATCACAGGTTTGATGAATTCGTGCAAGAATGTGGTGTGTGTGTGTGTGTGTGTGTGTGTGTGTGCACGTGCTCGCAAGAATGTCGCCATTGGTGGTGTGAAGGGCACACGACTGTGTGATTAAAGAGTGCCCATAGAAGCCTGGCTAATTTTTCCCCAGGCTGCGGTGAAATGTAACAAAATAATAATTAGGCCAGGCTCATTAGAAACATGTGTTGTCTCTATTCCAAATCTGAACAGATGAACCAGGTTGTGTATGGGCAACAACACATGCATCAGTTCGCTGTAGTCAAGACACCTAGGTGCTCCGTTCCACTCCGATTTGAGCGTTTCACGTCGTCAACCGCACACAACCGAGATAAAATAACGGTAAATTCGGCACGGAGCTAAGAGCACCAGACAAAAACAGTTTAATCAGTCGGATATTCCCTTCATGGTCAATAGGGCTGGGGTAAGGGAGGCTCAGCGAAGGCTTGTCGATAGTGATCCGTAGAATGAGTCTAGGCGATAATAACCTGCTTTATATGAATAGATCGTGGAAAAAAGCAAAATAAGTTTGGTCACGATATGATTTTCAATCATATTGTCGTTTCAATAAAAAACAAAGACGTGTATTTTTCTATCTAGGCTTTTTATTGTGAATAATATACGAAAAATGCTATAATCTTGGTGAATAACAACGAGCGTTGGACAGTTGTTTCGTCCTGTTTGGAACTCGTCAGCGGCGTGTACCATTTGTGTTCTTGTCAGGACACTAACCGCTAACCGTTGGGTTGGGAGTCGCAACACCTACTTACTCCTGAGCTAAACGGTCGACGGTCAATAGTTTGAACGAATAACTGAACTGCTTTAGGGTTTCACATTGTGGAATTACCTTATTTGGTTGGTCACAAGTGCCGGGCAACATTAGTCAAATCTTTTCAATTTTAGTTGTATTGATTTCATCGTGAAAACAATTCTCAGGACGGGGGAAGCGGCCCATCAAAGACTTGTTATAAAGCGCAGAGAACAGGAATCACAGACAGTGATCATGGTAGGATTTGATTACGCGTCTTCCCGAGCGGTAATTTGCTGACCCTTACCGCAGGACACCCACCGGTTTGGATGGCAGGTTTCACCTTCGTGGCAAATTGCCCATCCCGCACCAATTAAGTGACCTATTTGAGCAGCATTTGTCTGCACCTGATACTCATGTAGTCTGTCTCTGAATTCCATCCTTTTTGAATAATTATTGCACACTTGTTGCACAAGAAACTAACGAAACTGGGGTGCTAAAAACCTATTTCTACGGGTACAAACCTGTCAGCTAAAGGATTCGAGATGACTTCATCAGACAGCGTTGTTCAATTGATTCATAAAAATGCAGGAGAGTTACGGCATCACAAAGTATATCTGAATCACTAAGCCTTGATCTTCTTCCTTTATGTGCTGACGGAGTTGGCAGTTTTTAAATATGCTGAAAAATTTTGAAATGTGTCTACATGACAGCGTTCTTCATGTGCCCATATAGGGTTGTGGCCTTGATCACATGCATCGAATTGCTCGGACCTCATCAAATCTACCTAGGCAGTTGGAGAATAACACAGTATTGGAGAAGAAATTTATCGGATCTGCAAAAAAAACGGAGGAACAGTAAAACCGATGTAGGACCATGCCGGTCAAATATATTTGATCGATGAAGGAACCATCTCTTGGAATGAAACTGAACGGTTTTATTGGTGACACTACAACTGTGTAAAGTGAAAACCATTGAGAAGAATGTAAGCACATTCAGTTGTATTAAATGCATTAGATGAAATCAAAGCAGTTGGTTGAAACAAAGAGTGGAGAATGGAATAATCATGCACATTTTCACTGTTCAAAACGCCAAATTCGAACAGGGAGTGACCATCTCGGTCAACTGTATCCGTGGTAGTTTTAAAGTTCTGTGATGCTCCAATCAGTCCTGTAGCTATTAGTTACATTAAAGGCTCTGAAGACGAGGAATAACTGACAGGACGAATCTGTGTGTGACTTGGAGGCTGTCAATGTTAGTTCTAACCTCTCTTTTTCCGCTGACACAGCAAACTAACACACCTTAGCAGAAATACCTTCCATTTTAAACTCATCTGAATGGTCATGTTGACCCTCCCTGTTTGATTTGAACGATGAGCAATTGGATAAAGGTGGTCACATGAGATTAGTGCGCGTGTTCCATTTGTTTTTTTTTTCAAGTAAGTTAACCAACAAGAAGGGTATTGTCCCAATGTGAATGAATAGGGTTCCCAATTCGTAGCACAAGCTGAACATCACATCCATTTCTTTGGTGAATTGATCAGGAAAACAATACAGAGAAGGATTTTTGAAATGAAAACCTCGGGACGAGGTGGGGACGACAGGATGTTTCCAAAGTACCACAATATGATGAACCATCACGAACAATTGCTCGTGCGATCAGAATAGCGTGATGTAAAAGTCATGTTCGGACGATGAGAGCACTCCAGGGACAGACTGTCATTCGCACGCGTGGGTGATGGGCTTGTCAGTGGACGAGTGTGTTTAGGGAGGATTGGGGTAGCACGTGGCAACTGCATATCGCTCTGTGATTCACACCTCGGCCCCAAAGGGGCTATTTGAATTTGATTAACTCGCGTGAATTTGAATCAACATAAGTTAGTTTTCACGTTTTAGTTGTTTTTTCCAATTTATCTCAATCCACTGTTGGAATTAGGCGAATGGTGAGCGAGAGCGAGAAAGAACTGCACGTAAACAAACAGATAAGGGACAGAAGAGAATTGAGACAAAAAACGATCGGGAGGCAGTAAGTGTTGATGTGAGCTAAATATGGCGTTTTCAAGGACATTTTGGAAAAAAGGACCTTCATTGAAAACGACATTCAACAAATCAATGTTATATAAAGTAAGTCTGAGAACGATTGCCTATTAAATTAGGAATGCATGCTTCTATAGTTTGATGAATATCCTAGGTCCGCAAGGATGTTCACCACTTGTCGGGCTTCTGAAGTAAGAACGAATACCATTGATTGCATTGTGGCAAAATGCACTGAGCTTTTTATGTGTTCTGTAAAGATTTTTGCATAGCTCCAATCCAGTGCTCGACTGCCTCCACAAATAAAAAACAACAACCAGAATTATTTTGAGGACGCAAATTCATTTCTCGTTGTCAATTTGTTTCACTGATTGGTCTACAGATAAGCAGAATACTCAGATCTGTAATTTTAATTCTGTTTTTCTCTCTTTCCACTCCTTGATATTTTGGACACCCAAATGTTTGCATTTTAAATAACTGCCGCGGAATCTGAACGCATGATTGTCAAATACTTCCCTTGCAGATATTCAACTCAATCAAGTTAAACAGCTGGATGCAGTTCAGATATATCGATTTTATTAATGGATGTTGTGCATTCCAAATTCTAAAACACTGGTCCAGGTCGGTTGTGAGTATGAATTTGGAGAGAAAGTTTCACGTTTTTCTAAAGGGCTAATTAGGATGTAATTTTTCTATCGTCTACATTCGCAGCCATCCACAAAAGCAAATCATAGAGCTTCGTTGGGCAATCTTGTGTGTGTATGCGTGTGTGCATGGGCGCACGTATGGCGTCAGAGTTTGGGTCATTAGCACGGAATGGATTACCAGCAGGCGATATGCGCAAGGTGGACGGAGATGACATACCCTGAAAAAAACATTATGCATCGCATCGCATTATTTAAACCACCCATGTAGGATGCTTCTCAAAGTGTTACACCACGGGAAATTTGTCTTCGGGACAGTGAAACAAATGGAACTCCGATTTGGATTTTCCGTGTTACTTGTTTGTTCTATCCTTCAGTGTGTGGAGAGAGATATTTACAGCCGATAATAATTCTTCTACAGTAGATTGAGACGTCAAATTTGATCCATTTGAAATATCCTGAGAGCTACTTATCAGGTTACTACTGATCTTGTGGAATGCGTTGTCAGAGCAATTGGAGGGTAACTTATGGGGACCGAAACGTTTTGCCACCAGAAGAGCATCATATCGATCACAAAACTTCAACAATGCGCAATGTGAATACACGTCATACTATGTGGTTTGAATTCATTTCGCAAACGCTAGCTCGTCACTTTCAACGGAAAAAGTACTGAAAATGTGCATTGTTTCTTTACAACATTTTACCCGAGATTGATTGTACACTCCAGGTGGGGGTGGGTTTGGATGAGGTTCCATTCCATTCCGAGTTCCGTGGGTAGATGCACCGATTTGTAGTTGTTTTGCAGAGATTAGATAACAAGTTGCTCATTGGATCAGCAGCTTAAGGTATTTACCGTCCGTGTGTCTATTTGGTAGCACAGTGAAACTCACAAGAAACAGATAGAACGAGATAGACACAAGTGCACTGTTTGTGACACAAAGGAGTCCGAAGCATCATGTGGCAGCTGGAAAAGTTGGGACGGGGATAAAAATTGGATGTAGCGCGCGATATTGTTCGATGGAAGAATACTCGGATACGAATTAGAGCTGAACGCTAAGAAGCGAGTACCTCGGTAGCTATGATCACAGCACACTGTGGCATGCTGACTAGTACTGGTAACTTTCTGTCAACTACGAAGTTGAAAGTTTACATTGAACGTTCAACTTGTCTATTGATGTATTATTTCGGTTTCTGAGTAGAGGAATCTCAAAACAACAACGAGGGTGTTTACAGCATTTATCAAAACGTGACTGTGGATAGACGCAAACGTTGAAGATGGCACATGAAGAATTTATATTATGAGAAATCCTCAAATAGTAATCGGAAACAGGCTGTTGGACGTGAAAACAAGTTCTATGTAGTTACGTTCTACAGTTATGAAGCAACCCTAGGTTCGTAATTTCGATGAAGATGTACGAAACATTGCCCAAATTAACTCCGGATTACAGTCAGAACTTACCGTCCGATTCCTTAGCACCTCGTCTTCTACACATTGACAGGTTTCATTGTCCAAACATACCATCATTACACATTGTACGAAAATACAAAGTAGCGAAAAAGCTCGTTTGCGATGATTCTTCTACAGGCTAATGCATCACAATTTATATAAAACTATTTTATAGAAGGGGGGCGAAATCATGACAAATTGGAAAAGAAATAATCAGCATTCCAGTTCCATGACCGGATGATGTTGCTCACACCAGATTCGCGTCATTAGTGTTGGGTGGGATGACTGTCATCTCTAGGCCACTTTGTGCTTTCAACTCAGTGATAAATTGCCTGATTCTGCTGTCTCTTACTGTGTGCTCTCATTTACTTGTTCCTGTGGTACAAAGTATATTGGCCACACGAGCACAGATTTATCTGAACGAGTTAGTGAGCACCACCCGGCCTGAGTGAATAGTGGAGTAATTAAGACTACCAACAGCTCGATCGTTTCACACCTAATGGAGTCAAACCACATGGTTAATGTGGCCGACCTGTCTCGACCCCTCTACTTAGTTCTCAGTCGTCGATCTAAAGAGTCGCATTCCGACCACAGCGGAAGTGATCGGAATATGCCTACATAATCACACACACCCCTCCTCCCAAAAGCAATTCGTAAAAACACCCGGTCTAAATTGGTTCGGGACCAATTCAGTTTTGTACCATGACTGCGTAGTATATTTCGCTTGAGAAACTGATACGAATTTTGAAGTAACAGTTCTTGAGTAACAACAAATCAGACAAATAGCAATGGCAGAGACCAAGTTTTACGAACACAGGGAGGGGGG
>UZAN01039784.1:45117-70123 GCA_900618425.1 Echinostoma caproni | reverse complement strand
AGATAGGTCAGACTCTCAGGCACGTCGAAATAACAAATATACATGTCTGCGATAAAAGGCGGTCGCAAAGCAGACATTTTAGATAGAAAAATGATTTTAAAAAAATGATTTTTTAGCTCACTTGTTTATTAAATGCAACAAGGGGTTTGTTTGGGAATACACAGTCACCTGGGGACCCGGAGAGCTGGTCACTGACTAACGTTTGAGAGTGTATGCACAAGGGCGTGAATCGATTTATGTGAACTTACATGTAATTAACCGTCAACCACAAACTGATCTAAGATACCTTTAGGACAGTAACCAAATTTCTTTACTTGTCTAAACCCAGTTTTCATGTTCAAATTAAGTGTATGAATATAGTTTACAAATTATATAAATACCACTTGTCCGAGCTCAGACTGTGTGCCAAACAATAATCTTTAAAACGAATAAATGGGTCCGTGATTTGCAGATGGGTTGTTCAAACTGAAACAGATCAGTTCTTTGGAAGGGGCGAGCGATTGATAGCTAGGGCCGTCACCGGGTCAAAATCTAACCCATCATAGATACGTAGAGTGTTTGGAAACCGCAATCCATTAGTGGCTGGTGTTCAGGCCATGGAATCATTCACCCTTTAGATATATTCAAGGTGAACGAATCAATATGGTCACCTTGATGGTACGGTTCATGCTACTCTTGTTAGTTTTTTTTAAGTCTGGGTGATCTTCTAGTAGTTCACCGACCAAATTATGCTGGTTTTTCCTATCTCACTTTGTTGTAAAATAAACCTCTGTCACATGAAGGCGGTGAATGAGTGGGGCTTCCTGAGCATTGGTTGTTTGAGACGCATGATGGTGTGAGATCACTTTGTTAAGTGCCAGGGTACTCGGACAAGTTACAACTTGAGACGCAACCGATCCCGGCTATTCGTGGTCTTTTAACAGCACTTTTAATGCACTCGTTCCATCACTTCGGTTCCCAACGCATAATTAAAAACAATGAATTTAAACTTGCCATGTTTTACCAACAATAAAAAATGGTTCATAGAGAGAAGTTAGAGGAGTTACCAGTGCAACACTTCGTATCAAATTATAGCATATCACCTACCACTGTTTACCACAGTCCTTGCTCTTCCACCTGTTGGTTCGATTCCCATGGGAAAACTCCGCGCGCAATGACCGATAACTTCACTTCAGCTTTGTTCTCTCATCCCGTACAAGCCTGAATTATTTCGGTTGGTGTTCAGTCGACCTATACGAAAGTTCGAGAATTTCCTCCACCGTGAGCCAAAATGCAAAAAAGATACGATTATTCAACCGGTAGCAGTCATTCAAAGATATAGTGCGAATATAGGGAAGAAGACTCCGGTTAAAATAAGCCCCGCAGTGAAACGTGAATTACCATATATGACTACGATAAACAGTTACGTATTCGGTTTAATTTGACGGTGCCTACTCTCTTCCGCCGCATCCCCAGTTTCCTCTCACGGTAATACTCGAATGGTAGTGCAGCCGGTCAAACATATATCATCCCTATGACTGGTAGTACAAATTGACCAATATGTAAGTGAACGGCACTCTTACGTGTTCCGTATTACTTCCAGCGCGAGTTCCATGCTGTGAATGTTATGCACTCACGACAGAACATGGCCAAACACCTCCACGTTCCTTACGTCAACAATCACGAGGCATTTGTTTGTAACGAACCAGCAAGTTGACAGCGCAGAGTCATTCAGATTTGTCTTCCTTAGAAGAGTCACGCTTATGAACACGATATCAATTATTGCCTTTTGCTGCATTTAGGTGTGCAAATGTAGTGATACGCGTTAGACTCCCAAGTCTATCCCTGTCATCATGAGCATCTGTGTATATCCGTAGTTTCAGTATAGACGTCCGGTTTATCTGGACTATAAGCATAAGTTGAGAAACAGGTAAAACAAATTTCGGAGGTACGTTATGCAAACGCAAAGTTTAGCGCGTTTTTAATATCCTCCAGTATTAATTATTTCAACAATCTCTTTGAAATTACCTTTCCGTTGAATTCTTGTTTATCAACCACTTATTCTTGGTTTAGAAGACAAGACTATGCAAAAACAGATTATAATCTGCTTGTTTAAGTTGGTCAGTGAATCGTCGTTTAAAACTTTGACTTTCGAAGTGATTTATTTTTCAAACCAGATCGTCGAAGACATGCGAATCGGTAATGGCTGACAGAGAACCTGTAAAAACAACTAAACTTGGTCCGTGAAGTGCGAATGAGCTCCGGTCACCGGATGATCATTCTATTCAGTGATACCCATGTTGTTGTCCTTTTTTGGCGAAATTAAAGGAAATCTTTGCTTAGTCATGCTGTTCGGTACTATGCGTATCTTGGGAGACAAAATTAAAAGCAAATCTATCTAGGTGAACGGTAAATATGAAATCTTGCTTGCTTAATCTTGCTTGATGAATCCCTAGTCGAACTACCAACGCCACCAACACTATTAGCATCACCATCTCCACCACTTATTATAAAACGTAGAAAGGGTAGATTGAGACCGGAAAATTTGGATTGCGGTGGTGAGTTTTCAACCCTAAATCCTAAAGCCCAGATAAAGCACATTCTTAACAGTGCCCTAAATTGTTTGATCATCAGTCCCACCACCAACAACAACAGCAAAAGGAGCTTTGGCGCAATTGGAAACTGCGTTGCCAGTGTACCAAGCATGATGTCGAATGGTGCATTATATTCACCGGTTTTATTGGATAATCTGAATCCCGCCAAGCGGTGAGACAGGTATGTACCGATCGCTCAGGTTGCACCTTTCCGTTCTGCTTGATCTGACCCTGCCCCAACTTTACCGGTACACTCGCAAGCGGTTCAAGTGACGTGGCGCAATTCATCATGTATTCTTTGAACTGTACCAATCTAAGGCCTAGGTAAAACGCGCTGCACTGCATACTATGGGTTATATGCTCTCAGTCTGAGGTTTATCAATCATCCGGTGTTCCGGTTAACATCGTTTTTATCATGCCGGAGGATAAAGGGGTTCGTGTTTCGCCATATCGGATCGGGGTTGTAAACACAACGAACGAATATGCCGCGAGATCCGTTTGATTTTCGGCTTGGAAAATGTTTCAAAATCTTTGCTGATCAGATAAACATGTTTCATATGAGATGCTACGGTTGAATAAGTCAGATATTACCAAAACGAACAATGATTCGAACACAAACATTTAGTTTAAGGACTGTGCTCGCGATATAATTCTTTCCAAGTATCAGGTGGTTGTGTACAGAGCACTTGGTCACCCATCCGTCAGCTGGATGTGATTTTACGTGTCATTCTACCGCCAACAGTATCACAGTCATTTCAGTTCCCTGTGGTATCATCTTTGCCTTGTCCAAATCTTCTTTCTTCGAGGATGCTAAACATATGCAACGACCAACTGGTAACCACCAATCCCGTCCGGATGCAAATATCAGAGATTTTGTTGTGAACAGAGGCTGCTTTCGATGCACACAATGAAAGAGCGAACTTCAGAGACTTTCGCCTTCGATTGAAAAGTTGAGTACACAAAACGATTCTATTTTTTATACTAATATCTCTGTAATTTCAATATTAGTGTTAGATAAGTAAATATCACTGACTCCCGGGGTGTTCTTATTTCATTGGGATTTTATGACTGTCCACCGAACCAATAGGATGATGACATAGTTAGACCAATTATTCATTGTAATTTTGTTTTCTTAGCTACAGTGTGTATAACTCGTTGTTTGTTACTTGTTCGTTGTCTGTTATACCTTCCTCCCTCATTTGAATCAAAGGTGACAAGGTTATTACTGCAACTGTTGAGTAGTCATCTTAAAGATCACAACACTGTACCATACACCTAATCAGCATCATTTCGCCGCATAATGAGAAACTGCGACACAGAGACCGACTCAGCCACATGATTTAACTTAAAAACACACATGCAAACAGATCCTTTGACTTGTAAGCACTCCCCCAAAGTTATTCGGTTGTAAGAAAAAGAGAAATATTCTGCCAGGAACCAACGAGTAGTTAGATCCTAATCTCTGTAAGTAACGCTGCATTGACGACAGGACCACGTATAAAATCTTTGACAATGTCGGTCTTCTGTTTACAGTTTTAATTGGTATAACAGGAACAAGTCAGATTCTGAGGCAGGTTCCATAGCCTTTTCGGAATCCCCGAAGTTTTCTGGATACGTATTACAATTAGTTAATTCTCTGACCAGAATTTAGTGATTGAAACTTTCCAGTTTTTGCAGTTTGATGAATTAGATAAATGTAAGTTCAACAAGAGCATGTTTCCAGGGAAAAGAATGCAAACCAAAGTACTCATTTATTTAATCATGAGAGCAAATTAACCCGGAAAGCAAATTTATTTATTTATTTATTACGGATTATACACATATATATATATATATATACGATCGATGTGTAACGTTGGTGTTTGTTATTGTTGTTGTTCTAACTATTATAAGACGATTTCTTGAAAACTGTCCATAAAACAGAAGCGGAAAAACATTCCGTTCAAACTTGGGAATCCTTCAAGGTACTACATTTTCGTCCTATGTTTTTCGATGTTTTCTTACGTTTACCTCCATTTCCTATTTGTCAAATCGATGTGTTTGCCTATAATTCGGTTCTGAATCAAAACATTCCTACGCTCTCGGATGTGACGTCAAATTTGAGTAGTTTCTCAAAGATGAAAACAGTTTCAGGTCAATACTGTCTTCATGTGCACCCCTCGAAATGTTTTGAATAAATTTTCAGTTACTCCTTTCATTTTAAAACCTTATTCAAATCCAAAATTCGTATCCACGTGTTAAGAAGCACAGTTTTAGCGTGAAAGAGTAAGTAAAACAAATGTTCACACAATTTACCCTGGCTTTTTTTTACTGTATACATGAATACTGCAGTCATCGTTATCATGTGTTAGGGAAACACATATAGTTAAGCTGAATCCAAACACTCTGATGTTACCTTTGTAATAAATGTTTTTTAGAAGATGTTGATCACATATTTTCTTGACACAAGATTCTTCATTTTGTGACATCTGTGTTTGTTAGTTCGTCGACTTTTGTGGTTAAAAGAACGCCACTAATAGAACACTATATCAAAATACCACCTATTTCATTCATAGCTTCAATTAAAACTAACCTCATCATCTTCCTCCGCGCTTTGTGTTCCTTCAGATGTACAAGTTTCATAAAACAACCAGTTTTTGATAATTGGCTGTAGAGAGTGCTTTTTATTGCGCGAGAGTGCAATTACGGTAACCCATTGACTTCGTTTTGTTGTCTATTCGAAGTTATTGAAAAACGATTCAACCAATAATTGGAATAGAATGATTTAATCAACATCTCATTTCCAATTCTATCAAGGATTCTCTTATTTATTGGATTTCTTGTAATGGGACCAATATGTCAACCCGGGCTCCCACCACTGCTGAGTACTAAGGTCTTTTTTTGACTCTTTACTCTATTTCATTCGGACCAACGGAAGTTTTCCTTTCCCTCAGTCCATATGTGTTTTTGTCTACGCTGTCAATCAACCGGTCGTGTTCTTTGCGAGCAATCACGTGATCTAAACTGGGCTTTCGTTCGCTTGCTCTCTATCTCTCTCTATCTCTCTGTCCAACGGTTTTTAGTCGATTTTCTTAGTTGTAGAGCTAGCTTACCTGATGCCGTTCCGGTGGTCAATGCTGCCATCATAATGTCCTTCATAAGCTCCAGTCTATTGAGATCGGATTACCCTGATCCGCGCTCTTCTCTACACAACTAATCTCAATCGCCATAATTGAATTTACCCCTATATGGGGCATCGATTCTCCCAGGCTGAATTCGAGGTTAAATATTCACATACTCAAATAACTAACTAGCTCGTTTATTTTTGTCTTGATAAAAGGAACGCGTAGCTGTCCCATGCATGTACTGTTTGATTTCCGTCAGTTTGAATGCATCATTCTGGTCTAGAATAGAAACAGTATGCTATTATTTCTGGTCTTGTACTGTGAATGAAAGTGTAAGTGGTTTTTACAAAAGTAGTAGCGGCTCTGAGGCATGAGTTACTTCATCGAAAATCAGTTCCCTGAAATAAAAATGTTTATCTTCACTTCCGTATAGCCTATAAACATAAGGATGAGGACTGTGGCTGAGAATACAGGAACTCCTAGACGATGTACTGGCAATCTACAGCCTAAACCATCCTCGTACAAACTAAACATCACAGTCGGAATAAAATAATGGATCTTTATACATCTCCCGACAAAATGATCATAGATATATTGGAATAAGGAGCGATATTCATTTCCCGTGAAAATATCAGAATGTAAGTACGGAACGTTTCCTTGTATGAATCACTTATCACTTATCATTGGAGCTCATTTATTCCCCACATATCTGTGTATTGGATGGACGAGGGAGATGTATCATGGCCAAATGCGTTGTGCGGTAACTGTTTCAGTTGGTCTTGGATTCATCAGTAATGCGCACCTCGAGTGGTGCACTTTTGGGTTGGAACCCCAGTTCTGAGGTGCACAGTCAACGCTTGGGTGCATAACTTCATTGAATCGGGCATTTTTGTTGCACACTCCATACGAACTTACACGGTTTGGTGATGCCTGTCAGTGTTGTGTGAATCATACTCTTTGGGTTCCAACCCCCAAACTGATTGTTCACCATTCGAATCCCGAAAAAGATGAAAATATTTGTTCTGTGGAGTGCATATATGGATAAAACAGCGGTCGGGCGCTCGGTATCGACCCTCATACAATTCCAGGTGGCACCACCCACTGAAGAATGTTGTCGACACGACAATTAACCAAATGGGCTAGGGTATGCGGGGGCGTACGGGTGTAAGTCCCGCGCATCCCACCGGCAGGGGACACAAAGATCTGCTGCGGTAAGGCCATGATGTGGTGTGATGACTTTTGCACCTTCATGAACCAACCAGCGACACACAATGGCTTTAATCAAGCCAGGAGACCTCATGCCTGGAAGATCCAAGAGTAGAGTTTGGACAAAGTTCAGTCTCCTGCCCCTCCAAGGTGAGGATTTGACTATAGTTAGCGTCTCAGTCTATAAAATTGTGGAAGAATAATCGATTTTAAAAATGGATTGCCACTTCGCATTACCCACTACCTTGCTGTCAGGTTCTTATCAGAATTAAAGGCTTTGGACGGAAACCCTTATAATTCTCCTGCTTTGTGTCTGGACACCCTGGCTGTGACCGTCTATCAAACTTTAGAGCATACATAAAATATGAATAACTCTATACAGCATCGGTAATCGTGCAGGATAATCAGTACCGTCCGATGTTCATGGTATCGAGCGGGATGGATAGCGATAAGTGGGATACCATTCAGTTATCCTAACCTGTGTTCAACTCTTTCTTTACCCCCTGTCCCCAGTCCAAAGTGGCTTATGTGTCATGCGGCTCCGACGTTCTATCCGTGTTCGAAAGGGGAACAGCATTAAAAGATGGTTATTCATAATCTCAATGTATGCACCAACCAAATGCAGTTTAGAAGCACAAAAGGACTAATTTTACGATAAAACTCACCAAACTCATTCGGTGGAGTAGAAGCTTAGAGATAGTTGTGCTCACAGCTGATTTTAACGCACACGTTGGAAAACTGAGCGCATCGGAAGGTTGCCTAGGGGATCGTCTAGCTCTCCCGTGCCAGCAAACAGATAAAGACGATTGACGTCATCAGTTTTGCGCACACCACTACCTCTTCCTGCCAAGTACCAACTTCGGATATAGTTCTCGACGGACAGCAACGAGACGATCCAATCCAACTGGTACGCTGATTCAAATTGACCAGTAAGCTACCGTTTTGTGGCTCGGTAAAAAATTGCAGGTTCTATTGGACCACCTGCGTTGAATCTGATCACACATTAATTTTGATGCAGTTCACTCTTCGAATCACTGGTCGCAGAAGAACCCACCAAACTTGGTTTTCGGCCGTTTGTGGATCGAACAATGCACCCCGCAGCGAGGGTTTCCGGTGGATCTAATTCGGTAGCCCGTCCGAGGCATTGGCTATCTGATGAGTCATTAGCACGGATGTAGAAAAATAGGCAAAGCGAAGTAGAAGTAGTAGCGGCATCACGAGAAGGTTAACAACTATTCCAACTGGTACGCAAAACGGTAGGTTGGCGAACCTCAGCGAAATATTCTGTGATAACAGTGAACACAGTATTCTCAATTGGGAACATCGAACAGTTCAACCGGCACGGCGCTACCAAAACTATTTCGTCGGTTGTAAAAGAGGTTCAGTGGGCAAGGTCATGTGAACCTCTTACTGAAACAGAAGTTTGATCTTGTACCCTTGACTGATTTCCCTCAGCTGTTTTCAGGATGGGGGAGGCGATGACCTCGTAGATTCCATTGCTGATTTAATGCATAACATCTAGTCAAAACAGCTTATTCCATCATCACTAAGCGTTCCAATTTCAAAGAAAAAATCTCGCAACGACTGCGAGAACCACCGCTGGATAAGTTTGAACCTAATCGCCAACAAAGTAGTAGTCTCTGTCATCCCTAATTGTTGACCCCTCTCAAAGAAAGAATTATCCGCAATCAACAAACAGGATTCTGACCAGGTCGCGGTTGCATCAATCAAATCTTTACAAGTCTAGTCCTTGAGCTACTCAATACACACATTTGAACAACGGTTGTCGTGTTCCTTGACCTAAAACGACCCCTCCACTCAGCTGACCGTGGAGCCCTTATCGGTTCAGCTCTTTGCTAAGAAATGCCGCAGAAGTATGTGAATTTATTGAAGTCATTCTACCCGCACACTTCTAGCAGCCGAGTAGGTCTTTTGAAACCGGTAGCGATATCCGTCAAGAGCGACCTAGTTCTCCATTGCTGTTTAACTTCGTCGTAGACAAAATACTAGAGAACAAACTAAATGGACTCCAAACGTTTGGTAATGAATGAGCAGCTGAAGAAAAGCTGGGCGATCTGAAGTACGCTGACGACATCGGTTGCCTGTTCGAATGTTTAGAGAATGCAAGAAGAGCACTTGACAGATTGGCAAGTTCTGTTGCACCGTTCAGCATGAGCTTTGTGCCTTAAAAATGCAAAGTGATGCTGCAAGACTGGGTGTCGCGGAGTTCTGATCAGAAACTAGATGGTCAGGAATTAGCTGAGGTTGACTGCTTCTCTTAGTTGGGTAGTTGAGTGAACAACAACGGAAGCGCATTAAAGGAGATAAGCACACTCACTTCCCAGACTATATCAGGGTAAGAAGTAGTAAAACTCGTGTATCGACGATATGACATTTCACTGGAGTTGAAAAGTTGCGTATACTGCCCCCCCCGTACGATTATTTCTGCGCTACGATTGTGAGACCTTAAATTTGCCTTTGGAAAAACTGGTTTTCGACAATCGATGTCCAAGTCGAGGTCGGATGGAATGAGTGGGTTAGTAAACTAGACGTAAGTCACTGATTATTTGGGAATGCATTGAACAAGAACCCACTATTGCGTCAAATTCAGCTCCGTTGCTTAGGCCACGTTTCATTTATATCTAACGGTCGTCTAACTCAGGGCGCCTCATTTGCAGTGGCTGCACCAGACTAAAAGAAACTACGTGGATGCCAGTAGTAATAGTAGTACTAGTGGTAGTGGTAGCGACTATGAGGCATGAAGAAATGCACAAAGTGGTTAGTAGAGTAGGTGCCTTTTGATCTCCGAGTTGAGTTCCAAAAGCCTTCGTAACCGCATATTTCGAGAGACTGAAGGTTATGGTAACAGACAGAAAGCAGTAGTAATCTTGCTGTCAGTTCATATCAGATCAGTATACTCAACATATTAAGTATGCACAATTAGGCTGTATGCTCTGTATGTTTATCATGGAGGCTCGCTTTCTTTCCCTTTCCCAAATAGGCTTAATCCTCAGTACACATTTCTGCTTACTTGGTAAACATTTTGGATTCGACAACGATGAGTGATGTTTGCTTCACTGTATTATATTTTTGTATTGCGCCGCACGATGATGACGATTTGGTGATGAGGATGACGACGATGATGGAGTCCTGTGTTGTACTAATATTTTGAAATCTCAAATAAGTGTGGGAAACAATATCAAACTGCACAATGTGTCTTTGCTAACTAGATGAAGAGGGATCTTGGTGGTCAGTGTTACATCCGCAGAATGTAAATGTGAATATCCCCTTTAGAATTTACACTGTGATTGGCGATGAAAGTGGCCGTGTGAATATGTGATACCAAGGAAGCGGCTAATCGCTGCTACCAGGGTGATAAAAATCAAGTCCCATGCCGTTCTGGTTTCTAACGGCGATCACAAAATCCATTGGGTTTGCCGGAGTTGTCTCGATTTTGTGACTGGAATCAGATAGGTCTTGTGTGATGACAGTTGGCGGAAACATTTCACCCAGAGGATCTGTATTGTATAATTCAGTTCGCAGATTATGGTTCCATTGGCGTTGGCTCATGAAAATAACAGCAAAAGCTGCCGATCTGGTAACAATGAATGTCTTCACCACATAATTCTCCGTTTGTACCACCGAGGATGTAACGCTTAGGGGATAGAAATCATGCGGTAGGAATCGCTGTCACACAGCTCTGAACGTTTCGCGTTCCTTGTAAAGCCGAGCAGCCTCATATTGGTCTACGCTTTTTCCATTAGGCTTGTGCTGCGTTTCTCCACTCATGATACCATCCAAGCGATTTTGCCGAACGTTTTTGCCTATCATCAAAATAATAATTGGCTTTGTGTCATCAAGTGTAAGATTACGTGACTGGTGGAGAACAGCGCTTGCATCACCATTTATAAGTTAGGGATTTCCTTTTGAAGCTATCCATTTAAGATGAACGGTACAAGCATACAGGCATACAGTTCTCTATGACTAAGCATAAATGATAGACCGGAGATAGGTGTATTAGTTGTACAAATAATTGCATGTGCAAAGCAAGGATTGCACGATTGAACATACCGTTTGCAAAAAGATTGCATTTCGATCTCTGGTCGTTTTTTCGACTCATTCATATAGTGTGTGGATGGTTGTATAAACGCGCATAAAAATCCTCACTTTTGTTTGTAGGTATAATACAAAATCGCTCAATTTCTGAAGAGATTTTTATTTATTATTTACACAGATTACCGAGAGACAAATGTTTAATCCACATGATGTGTTTCGAGTCGGGGCGCTTCTCCAGTGCAATGAAAAGTGACATGAATCTGTGCATCCGAACCTCAACCGACCAAGTTCCATGGATTAGCAATAATCCGCGGTGTGTGATAGTAGTAGACTATGGTCCGTTAGAACGCATGGCTAATTTCCACTCTACAGTTGACCCATTTCATCGCCCGTCTAATCGGATTCTTTGTTCTTTACTTATGAAACGGTACATATGGGTGAACTAGTTTGTGGATGACGTGACAATCAAACTGCGACTCTGTGTGTGTCTAAACATCCCCGGTTCGGGTCGAACTTAGACGTCTCAAGAAGAAAACTTGGTCACTTAGTTGAACTGATGGTTCTCTTTCCGAATTCGCATGTTCTGACCCTCTTCCCGTCTGTCGGAAATTATTAAAATCTGTGGTCATTTCAAGCTGCCCCTGCTGGTAGATTGTGTCTTTTTTGTCAGCCAGTTATCTCGAAAATTCGCCTGTTATACTCATGTGAGAAGGTCCTTTTTATTCCCTCAAATACAATGGGTTACCAATGAACACGGCTCGATTTCGTGTCCACACAATGTGTTTTGTATTTCTTCAGACACACAGAGATTGAATTCATTTTGATGCATCATCTTTTAAATAGCATGATGTCTCTCAGTGAGTATTTTTCTCCATGCACGTACTAATTAGCTTGTTCTATACCAAATCATCCTTTCCTCGCAGATTCGGACCGTCTCCCAATACTCAGATCAACCTCTAACTAAATCTTCATTCACAACACAACATTCGCTGTTCCCACTCAGATATTTACAATTTATGCTGTATCTCATCGCTACTGTGCTTGCTAAGCTTTCGTTTGTATGTCATATTTGCCAACTTGATGGCTTACTTACTTGTTTCAAGATTTGACCTGTCTTCATTTTCCGATTTCTGTTCTAATCATTTAACCATCAGACGATGCTCAACTTTCTACCGGCCAGAATCTAATTTCACTATGTATTGAACTATTGCGCTACTCAATCTTGCCGATCAGCCCAACTCATTTAGTAATGCTCTATTTTACTTGTTCACGTCTGCATGCAAGTTAATTCAAATCAAACCTTGCTTTATGCACCCGAAGGGTAATAGGACGGAATTTCGAAGAGCCTTTCTTCAGTACTGGGGTGGTAGGGGTTATTCTCCAGCAGTCGGATAAACGTTTCTGTGAATTGCAATTATTTAAGAGTTCACACAGTGCAGGGGGAAGGAAGGTAGCACATTCCTGCAGGACAACGGATGAGACACCGTCAGGGCCGGTGGACTTGTAAGAATTTAATTGGGCCAACTCTTGATAAATTTCGGCGGGTGCAACGCTGGTGACAGGATAAGTCTTGTTTAATCCATATCCATTATATAGAACAGTGAGAGAGGTTCCATGGTTGACGAAACCCTGATTCAGACCATCTACGCCCACAGCAGCAGAATCGCGGTGTGAGGATTTGATGCCAGAAAATCACATGAGGGCTCGCCAAGTATCTCGACTACCTTTGTTGTCAACCTGCGCACGAGCGTACAAAGGATTTAGCCTACGAAGTTCAACCCTGATGGATTTAGGAAGAGATCGCACCTCGGAATATACCAGCGGAACATAATCAATGAAAAACGCAGTTTAGCGAAAAAGCTTTTTTTCGGTGACTCATCAACTGACTGTCACGTCGCATTTTATATCACATCATTTTGTATAGAAAAGAGAAAACAAAACTAATGATTATTCAAATGGGGATTGTTGTTGTGGTTTTCTGTCCCAATTTCACAAAACCGGATATGGCTGATCCAGCCATCGGGACTTAAGCTTGGTCCGTGTTAATTGTGTGATATGGGGTGGGATTGGGAGGTGGGGGAGGAGGAGGTTGGGAGATGGAGGGCCATGGTAGGTTGAGTGACTTCACGCATTGTTTTTGGGCGCACAAGGGGGGATTATGTAGACGAATTCCAACCGCTTCTGTGATGGCTAGGATACGGTTTTTATTCGGAACACAGTAGAGAGGCCGAAATACTTCAGTCACACTCACTGTGATTGGGCCCGACGAGGTATGAAATGATGGCACCTGTAATGGTTTTTATCAAACCAGTGTTCAGCCAGACTGGATGATGTTCCCGAACTCGTGTAGATAGGCGCCTGCTCGTGCGGCCGATATACGTTGCTCCACAGAAACACATAAACTGCTACACGTAAAACGAGACTGCAGAAGCAGGAATCCTGTCGTTGAGTTGCGAACACAAAATGGGTCTGGACGTGAATACGATACGTAATTTTGCCGCGTTAAACGTATACTCCAACGCCGTTCCTAGTTTGCGGCTAACCAATTCTGCGATTGTATCCCCTGTGAATGGGAGAGAAATGTATACCGGCTTCTTCTCTGCACCTAAAAGTCTTTCCCTCAGACGGTTATTTCGCAAAACATTATCCACAAAACGTTCTGGATAGCCCTTTTGTAGGAAAATATCACGAATGAATGACAGTTCTGCATTTATGATGTCATCGGGGCGTATTTTTACCGCCCTTTTTATCAAACACTGAATAAAATTTCTTCGTTTGAGTGGCAAAAGGCTTCCGAAGTGGACAAACTGGCCGCTCCAAGTCGGTTTCCTATAAATCAATCTCTGAATAGAACCATCTGTGAGACACTTTAGCCAGATATCGAGGAAGCCAATACCGTCATTAACCTCTTCTACCAATGTGAACTCCATGTTGGGATGAGCGGAATTAAATATCTTGAGCGATTTGGACACCTTGACGCTACTGTTCACAAAACATAATATATCATCGACATATCGTCTGTACAGCTTACATCGACTAAACGTGGACTTCAAAACAGTATTTTCTAGCTTGGATGTGGATAAATTCACAAATAAGGGACCGAGCGGAGATCCCATTGCAACTCCATCCTTTTGGCGATAGATTTCTTCATTGAACTTGAACTGAACGTTCTGTGTGCGGAAGTATAATAGCTGTTTCAAGTCATCCAGAGGTATTACTATTTCAATATTCTCTTCCTGGTATTTGGTCACATAAACACTCAGTGGTCTCTGCGATAGGAACACTAGTGAAAAGTGAGGTAAAGTTTATGGATATCATTCGTTGGGCATCCACATTTACGTTTCTGATTACATCTATCAAGTGAAAGAAAGAGTCCGGTAAAGTGTGGGTTGCAAGGGTGGCTCTCACTGGATCCAAAATTGTCACAAGCTATTTGGCTGTATACAGTCACGCAGTCATTAGAAACTATGATTAGAATTGACAAAAAGGCAAACTGGGTCTCTCCTGGCCAGCATGGAAACACGTCTGATCCCCGCACTTGCGCCAGTGACACAGTTTTGGTTGCATTAAAATTACGTTTGGTTGACGAACCTGGGAATGTTTAATGATTACCTCAAAGTTTTCACTTTTAAAGTATATGTTATGTGGTTTAGTTGTCGGTCTGGTGACGAGGATACCAGCTGTGTAGTAATTTTGAACAGACCTCTTTGAATGATGCGGTGCAAGTCTCTCGATACCAGGCTAGCATACCGATTGAGGCGTTCTTTTTTCTTTTTCTATCGGATATTGCTCCCACTGGCGCCGTTTTCTATGAAATACTTGTATGCGCCTTTAAAATACAAATAAAGTGCCGGCCAGATCAGGTGGTTTTGCAAGGGGTTACTCTTGTCAGTGTGTTATCCCGACATGTATTTATTTGGACCATCGGAAACGTTTCAGTTTCGATTGGAAATGCACTGTGGATATATCCAGGATGGCTCATATGTCTACGATACCGGGTAAAACGTTCATCAAATTATCATTCATACGTGACTGTTATGAAACAGGTTGGCTATTTACATTTGCCATTTTGAATCTTATAAATGTTTTCATCAGGACGTGTCGCTATAAATGAATGCGTTTATCAGTCTCTGAATGGTAGCGCTATTTATTTGCCTTTAAGTAAAGGTGCATGTGGTAAGTTGAAAATGTAATAATATTCGAGATTTGCAAGGCATAATATTATGTTTACAGTTCAAGTTAACACCGAGTGATGAAACGCCCATTTAAAATTACCACAAAAGTAACTTGTCCCGATCCACGTCGACCGGTACATGGAATAGTGGATCACTTGATCATATCCATGCTAACTTAGACTCTGTAAATAGAGGTAGTCATTTGTACTCTGTCAAGGTTACATTCTCGTCTACCAACAGAGTGAGAGAGAGGGACCTGACCGAGTGGATTTGACCTTCAACTTCGATCCACGAGGTAGCAGTTACCAATGTAAAGTTATTTTTTATTATTAGTAAATCCCACTTGATTAGCTTGTGCTAGTGGAGGAGGAGAGGTGTGACTGTCATGTTTAGAGTAAAAGCAGTTGTATCAGCCAACGATATTGAAATGCATTTTTAAGAAGAAAAAAACTAGAAATTACTACAGATTGTAGATGACCCGAACTCTGACCTGAATTACAAATGCTTTGGTGGAGTCCAACAGTACACAGTGTTAGGAAGGCACTGGAGCAGCCATTATGAGTTGAGTGTGAGTTGTGTGTATGTCTTACTAGATCTGGTTGCTTTTGGTACTCTTCCTGTCTTGCAAGTTACTCGGAAGCCCATCCACGGAGAATCTACTGTCGGAAGTGTTTCCTACCTGTACAATGCGAACGTCGGTGAGTGGCCAAGGATTTGCGGCCTTTTGGAACGACGATAGTGGTATAAGAACTCGGACTGCGCCGCTGCCCGCAGTCCATCACCAGTCAGTGTGTTTCGAGTTGATTCAGAGTTGGGATCGGTTCTGTATATTACAACAGAAAATGTATCACAAAAATGTACCATATGACGCGGGAAAGACTCGCGGTAGATTGTGAAAATAGACAGAACCACAAAGTTCATCATTTCACGAAGTAGGGGAAATTGGCAAAATAATTCATACTTTTTTCTACTCAATCGATTTTCGGTTCATTCACACAAATATCAAATAATGGTAAACGGGTCAGACGAATGGAAGAACATGGATCTGAAGAGGTGAAACATTTGATTTGAGACAAACTATTCCTGTGAAGTTACTGTGCTACTTATTGTTGAAACCGTTTGATTTTTGACTAATGCTTTCCAAGAACTTACGATGCTTGAAAGCCAAACAAGCTTAGTGGACAATCCAACGAGTGGTCCAAAAGAAGTCTTCAAATCAGCTTGCCACATATCAATCCATTATAACTTGGTATTCAACCGCACACAGTTGGTCGTGCATGAAACTAGAGCGAGTCGAACTGCAGTGGTTTGCACCGGCACTCCCTTGTAACACATTGGGATAATCCGCGCCAGGAGGCATACAGATGATCTGCACAAAAAACGGCTCGGCAACTTGTGAAGTGGTTTTAAAAGAGGCATTTATTTCATCTCACGTGCTCCATCCGGGCCAGTTAGCAGTTACGTCACATCAAACACAAAAATACAACGATTATTTGTTTCAATCAACATTTCCTTTTAATTTTTCACCCCTGGTTGTTGTCGGTAATTTTACTAAACATTATGTTTCAAACAGCTATACGGATGACCTTGATCTCGTGTATTGCAGTAAAATTACAACAGGAATACAAATTCATTCAACATTGCTTTTTTAATCAACCGACAGTCGCGTAGCGCGTACATCTGCCATAAATAGAAAGAACTAATAAATTTCACAATCATTCGAGTTTGTATGTTTTGACCTAGAGGAAGCACTAAAGTCCACCACGATGTAGAAGGGAAGGGCCCCGACCGGTTCTGATTGCATTGTTCAATCTAATCTCCGTGTTACGTTGGCACTCATCACATTCCGCAGCAAATGCCATCACGATTTGACCAATATTAATGACCTCATTATGGTCGGTCAAGTGGTATCGGCGCCCGACACAAAACACTACAAGCAGTAAACAACATTCTACAATGGAGTAGCGGGTGTGACTGAAGTGTAGTGATAGGAGGATTGCGCGCATGGGTGTGAGGGGTGGGGCTGGGGATTGGCGCAATCATGCGTAGTTGCCGAGTCCAAGTGGTTAACTTACACAAGAATGGTACACAATTCAGTTGTGGGGGAACCGGAGCCAATGCTCCATTAGGGAATATCTTTCCTCTACCGCTCTTCTGGCGAATCGATTTGTCATCAGGCGCATGGACTGCCGACAATCGGATATGATGTGGTGGGTGATTCGAGTGTACTAATCATGTTTATGTGCGTTCGTGTGTGTACGGGAGGTTTGAATTGCCGGATGGAAAAAGGTCAGCAATGAGTAAAATTATTCGCTGACATAAGAACATGGGACACCGAAGGGAATGATTGATGTTCTTACTATCTCGATAATAAGCGCCATATTCCGTGATTACGCATGCACCTTTGCAGCGGTTTGCAGCGGTTCGTTGTCCTCTAATCACGTGATACAATAGGTCTTCACCATCTTACTAATTGTTCTTGGGGTTGACGTAGGATCGGAGAGCTTAAGTCAAAGCCCCAATTGTGTTTCACATATGCATTTCTAAAGCGAATCGTTTTAGAAACAGAGAACCAAATACTTTCATTTTCAATTATGTAATTTTTAACCTAGAAATGCACTATTACTGAATGCGGAGAGCCTTAGATAGGATCGTAACAGATGCCTAGCACAATGATAGATTTTGATTTGGTTTAGTGATCTATTGTGGGCGCTTACGGGTTTAGAAATTCACATGTTTGGTTGGCTGATCAATGCACCATCTTTTGATGTGATACAAAATGATGAATTGGGATCAGTGTTCAATTTCGAGAGCTACATGCACTGGTTATCTCCACCACACAGTAGGTCCTCATGACTAAAATGCCCTACTATGCTATCTGACGAAATTGCCGAGGAAGATACTTAATACCGTGATAAGGGGAGTCTATATTTCAGTAGAATACACGTGATTATGTAATTTCGGGTACTCCAAATCCATGACACAAAACAGTCAAGATCAAAGTTTTATTATGAGCAGCTTAACAAAGCTAAAGCTTTTCATGCTCTCTAGGATTTTTACAGAATCTTTTGGATAACTTTACAAAAAGATAATAACAATAACATGCATGATCACTCACGGATGTCAAAAAGTTGAGTGTACCATTGCCTTATCAAGTTGCGGTTTGAATTGTTCAAGTGTAGGAGCATGGGATGGACGAGAATTCCATACACCGCACACTCTGACTGCAAACGAGTTATGCCGGCAAAAAAGGTGACTATTCTGTCTTCAGTTTTAGTGGATTTCCCCTGAGGTGATCATTTTGAGATAAAGTCAACATGGAACGCACATATTCAAGTTTAGACGAAACAGCAAACTTAGGTGACAGCACTTTGGACAGAAAAGTAAATCAGTTAGATCAAACAGAATACGGCTTGGAGTGGAGGAGGGATAGAAAAAGACCAATCTAAGCGGATGCTTTATCAATTTTCCCCAGGAGGGAAGGAGTGAGAAGCAAAGCGTTTGCCAAACGCGCTCAAGACTAAACCAATATTTGACAAACATGGTAACCATGAAGGCTAATTAAATTTCTGCCAGTGATCCATTTCGAGCATCACAACTCTGATCACCCCGGCTTCAGTAGCAATACTAATTATCTTACGTAATCGCTGAGTGTGAAGACCTGAGGTTAAGTGAATCCACTTGACTCCATTCCCTGTATTCAAGGTGCGTTTAGGATGTCTCTTGATGGCACTGTACTAGGGCCTATTCGGGCAAACTGTCTTCGATTAGTTGCACAACTGACCACTACTTTCGAGGTCCTAACATACAATGTCTCAAGCAGCGTGCATTCATCATTTGTAATAGATGCTTTCTCATCTGTTAAGATNGTGGTGGAGAGTTTAGCCGGGGAAAAAATAACAACGACAACAACAACCAGAAGAGCATTTCTCTTCAGTGATTAAATGTGAATGACAACCGATATAAAAGGGAGGTCAGATAAAAAATCAGAGCAGAGTTGGGCAACACACAAGCAGTTTTAGAACAAATAATTTGCAGAAAACTGGACAGATGAAGCAAACTGCACACGTAAGCTGGTCACGCGCATCAGGGACTGGTGAAGAGTACACAATGCCAATTGGTTTAATCAATAGTACTGTAATCGTGGTCAGGAGACAGTGAGGATGAGAGTAGGGTCATAGCAAACTTAAGTCGGGATCATACGGACCGTTGGGGACTGTACCACTGAGTTATACGCGGTACACAATTGAACAATGAGGCTTTGATGAACTATGTGAACTGAATAGAACTGATGGGATAGATTTCCGGACGACGCAGTCAAAATTAAATGCATAGAAATGGGGATCATGATAAGAAAGTAAACTATTTTGGATGGAAAAGTCGGATGATGACAGTTACAGGCAATTGATCGTTTACAGCTGATCGTTTCCACCGCTAATGTATACTGAGCCAACGGTGGACAGAGAGGTCAACAACTGACAAAGATAAAACGCCTAATAAGTGCGACGGTGGAAGAGGCGGGAGAAGCGAGGAGTTGGTTAAACTTCTCTAATGTCAAATAGGGAAGCACGGGAATTCAGCTGCTTTCTGCGCATGTGATTGTTTTTCGTTTAAGCATTAGTTCATGCCGTCGATTCCCGATCGTGAGTACGTACTTCAAATTTGAGCCATCTGGGCAATCAACCTGATACCCTGATTATCTAAGTTGTTGCG
This sequence comes from Echinostoma caproni, assembly GCA_900618425.1. Lineage (NCBI taxonomy): Eukaryota > Metazoa > Platyhelminthes > Trematoda > Plagiorchiida > Echinostomatidae > Echinostoma > Echinostoma caproni. The sequence continues at coordinate 50,296 of UZAN01039784.1, read as the reverse complement.
TAATTGGTGTAGGGAGATTTTCTGTTTTACCCCGATCGTATTTTCGTGTTGTGCTGAGGTCACTAAACGCTGGCGAATGTGTTGGACCACGCGTTTGTACAGAAATCGAATAATTTTGTTTGCGCTGATATTAACACAGCTGCAAGTGAGCGTTTAGATCATGTATGAGTCTCTAAAGCGCCAAAGGCCTTCAGATTGGCTCCGAAGTTTAAAACTCCGGCTGGCAGCACGCGATGCAACTGTGTTGCGTCTTAAAAGCGCTTTTGCATTCTGACACAGTTCAATCGTCATTTTTTCTATTATTATAAACAGAAATTCAGGTTTAGAGTATCAAGCTTGGATTAACCAATTCAATTGTTCAGAGGCATCATTCAATCTTGATGGTCTTGGGTGTGGGTTTCACTTCTTTTCATCACTAATGCAGGTTTTTTGTATGTCATCAGAATGTTTTCGACTCGGTTCAAAAAATGCTTTCTCTGGGGATTTTAGAGCGGAGTTTGTGAAATAAATGTTTTTTCTTTCTTTTCTATTATTTTAGGGAAGATATTCTTCTAAAAATCCTCTTTTATAGTTTACTTAAAAGCATTCGGTGAACCTCATTGTTCTGCCGTTGCACTTAGATTCACGGCGGACAGAGCGTTGTGGCCTCCTGACCGGTCACCTAGTCCTGTGTATGTCAGGAGAAGTGAGGACTTTGACTTTCCTTCATCGCTCACACTTACAATGTCCAAATTGGAAATGTTTTGCACTGTGAGAAGCTGTTGAATAGTACCACGGAATACATTGAGAACAGAGTGAAAAGCAAGCTCGTTTCCAGTTATTCGTAATCATGCCATTAGATAACGTTAGGTATGACTAACAACAATAAAAAGGGGATGAGAAATCCGAGTCCTAATAGTTCAGCTGTGTCAAATTGATCACAGGGTCAAAAGTTCAAGTGATTGATCGCTTGTTGGGATGACTGAAGTGAGCCAGGGGAGGTTAAAAGCTTGCACAACTCTCTGAAGGACGCACAAGGGAGAGTTGTGCATCCGAACACTCACGGCTTCGGCCGTGGCTAAGATACCATGCTTCATTTTTCTTGATTTCCTACCTTGAACTTTGTGAATCTCTCGGAATCAGCTTGCCGCATCCGCCGAGTGATTCGAACTTAACCATACGTGAACATACCGCGCTCGTAATTGTCTTAATTGTCCCCGTCCTCAGCAAGGCAAGTGGTGTTTCAGAACGGGATCGGATAAGCGCCTGGTCGTACGGCCAATGTACCCAGTCCCACAGAAACGGGTGAATGAGTATACACCGATTGAAGCTGCAGAATCTGGCTCTTCGTCTTTCAGTCAAAAACACATAATCGGTTTAGGCGTGAACACAGCTTTTATTGGTGCATCATGAATTGTTTTGCTTACTGCACCCGAGAGGTTTCTTTGAATGATTTCCGCCTCCGTGTCTCTTTCTGACATGAACATGCACATGAACAGACTTATTGGCTACTCCTATTTCTTTTGGCCGTTCCTCGTGTTTCAGCATTGCCATCACCACGCGGTTATTGATCTCATTTTGAGAAGCGTGGATAGCTTGAATGCGCAGATCAACCTTATGTGTACACAAGACTTACTGTGTCGCCCGTCCTGGATGCTAGCCAAACTCCACTCCCTCATAAACCGCTGCGCACCCCTTCATCTTCCCATTTATTGACTGAATCATCCATCTCCGTTGTTTGTCCAATATGTCTATTATTGATTATTAATTGGTATGCTAGACAAAAGCGGTATAATTAATGCAGATATCCAGCAATCGTTGAATTTATCAGAGAGCGTTCCAACAGCTTGAAGGAAAATGAACGCATCCACATGGCATTTGGATTTAAGATACCTTGGAAACTCAATCGAAGAGACCAGGTGGCCTTCTTCTTGCTAAGTGACCGAAAGTTGTTTCAGCGCAATGCATCTGTCTGTCGTTTAAACCTTTTCCTTATCACGTCGAGGCCAGTTTGAGAGGTGAGGAGAATCTCTCGGTTTGGTTGTGCAAAGTCCCAATGGGGCAACACAGAGCAAAGAAAAAATTAAGATGTGGGGGTGTGTGGAAGAGTTCTCGGTCATGGAGATGGAAGAAAGCCGTGGAATAAAACAAGTATTTAAGTTTCATCGGGTTCTAGAGGCAGCTCGTGATATTAAATGATGACAAAGTTTATCGTACATTTGGGGTATAGAACGAATACAGTGGTCTGAAGAGCTGATGAGAGGTTGTTTAGAAAACTGCCAACAAACTGGGCACCACTCCGGATGGGAATCATCCTAGCTTTGCCATACCTAATGTTGACCAGAAAGATAGCAAAGCGAATCAAATCGCCGACAGAGAAGCACAAAAGCTAGCTAACACTTTCGTCAAACTGTTCGGGTGAAGAATCAACAAGCAAGTGATATCAAAATAATTGATATCTGATACGTATGATTAAATCAAAGGAAAACATAGACTTATTACGAGCAAAATATTGATTGCTGAGTTTTCTACACATTGGGATATTGCTTTTGGTGTACTATACTCTTGGTCCTATGCGCGTTTCCTGTGAGCGCGAGGAGGCTTACGTCAAACCAAGAAAGTACCTCCTGGACCTCACATATCAGCCCTCACTTCTTTTGTTTCGTGTTCTTCACTATTACCTGCCACCTTTTGGAGGGACTTTGCACGGAATGAGCAAACGGTGAAACGAGTGTGAAGATAGAGTGATCAGTAGGCAGTTTGCCCATTTTTGTTACTAAATGATTCATGTTATGCCAGCCTTTCAAGGATAGGAATGAACATTGGTAAGTAATAGGAACATCCTCTGTTTGCTCGTACTCGGTGGCTTGCGTTCTGTTGGTCAGGCTTATCGTTTTTATAGTTATTTTGAAACCACGAATATCAGAACCATTCAGTGTTTTATCAACTGGAGGGATACCAAGGTACCTACCCCAATATGAAGTGTGAGGAAAGGCAAACGGAGTTACGTAAGTGACTCTTACGAACCAGGATGTTGTCATTTTAACAAAGGATCTGTCTGAAGTAAATCAGCTACGATTAAAGATCGATACTTGAACGGTCAAGTGGGCATTATTGAACGAAATCTATTGTTCAAGGACTGTTATTTTAATTTGACAATTAATACTTTTATACTTGTTATCAGCATTTTTAGAGTCGAAGTTATTACAGTCGATTGGTGGTATCACAAATCAACCAGGTGTTGCAAACCGACTGTTTTCTAATAATAAGAGTGTCTGTTTGGGTGAATCACATCAAATGTTATTCACAAATTGCACACTCATTTAGAAAATTATGTTAAATTGACCACTTTCAAATACGCGGTTTTAGTGCTGAAAAACAATATTTACAATCTGTAGGCATGCAGGTGTATCCAATCATGACCACAATCACGTTGACAACCACTTGACTCCACCTGCTTCCAATCTGTGATGACACAAGACAGACGACAAAGGGAGGCAACTCAGTCCGCTACTTGACTTCCGCCTCAACCGTCTTGTTCGCAACTGTCAAGTAAAGAACTCCATCAAAGTTGAATATATATTTATACATTTTATTCAAAGAGATAGCATCACACAAGTGATTTCAATTATTCCTGTCTCCTACCGCGAATCACGTAACTGCAGCAGCAACAACAACAAAGACAGAGCACAAATTACTTTTTCTAGTCTCATTTGACCCGAGCGCACTCACGCTCGCGAACAAACAATTTCTGTTTCCGATGTTACAACCGTATCACAAATCACATGGAAACAACGTCAATCGAGGAGGCTGACCAGTGATTTTGTGACAGTTTTCCGTTGATTCAAAGGTCAAGGTAGTTTTGAGAAGCAGGAGAAAGTGATGGTGGTGGTATTGGAGGTGGTGGTGGTAAAAATTATATTGTTATAGAGCCTGAAATCACGTCGTGTAAATCCCTCAGCTCCCTTGGATACTCTATCCGGGAACGCCTTTTGATTTGAGGCTTTTGGGTAATCCCATCAAGTTCACGGTCGTTTGCGTCAAAACAAAAAATACTTTACAATAATTAGGATACATTTTCTATTAGTTGTGAACATTAAATACTGACTTACAAAAATGCTTCAGAACTAAAGAAAAATTAAATCACAAGCAACCGCCCGTTGGTAGAACTATTGGGGTATTGTTCAAAGTTTGTAAGATTCAACAATGCTGCACGGAGACGACTAAACTATGCTAAGATGCACACGGATAGAACGATAAACTTCCAACGAATGGATTTGGAAAACAAGCTCGGAGAATCGCTAAGTGGACATCATCAATAGGGACAGTAAGAATAACACGTGTGTGTATTGTCTGTGCTCTACACCTCCTATTTAACGGTGATAGCATAGTTGTTAGAATACCACTTTTGCTCATCCATCAGACGAGCATAGGACAATGTCGAACTTGTCTTCGTCTAAGCTAGCGACGGACTACGAGCTTCTCTAGTCCGACAACCCCTTTTCCAGTATGTTAAGTCCCATCAACTCTACCAGTTCATTTTGCCTATGCTTAGTTGCGTTCCTAGATAGAACCGAGCGACAATTTCTACAACGATTGACCAAACACATTCCTGTGTGGTTAACTAGACAGGTGAACGGATCACACTCCGGACAGTAAATGCCTCAAGGTTACTTGAAAGCCACTCTTAGGAGTCCTCGACCTCTCATCACCTGTTAGAGACTGGGCATCAAGTAAACTTGATCATCGTGCATAACTGTTCTTTTTTCTCTCAGTTGATCTGCAATTTGCGGAGACCACTGCTGTTACACGATGAAGACCTGATTTGTACAAGCGGTAGGAGTTATTGATAACTCTAGCCCTGCCTTGGTAGAAAGAGTGACAAGTTAAATACAAAAAGTTCATCAACAGTCACAGTAACTTCATTATGTTCTATAAAAGTTTGATTACAGTATACACCTGAGGAGACAGGGCAAATGTATTTTGGTTATAAATTATGCAGCACTATGTTCCTATATTTCCTTTTCACACCCTATTTCATAAGGTTATATCCGGTAACATATTCTCCCATCGGTCCAAATGAATGGCAGGTACATTTTTTCGACATATTGAATTAATCGTTTTATTAGTCCCACAGAACACATTGAGAACAACAGCGTGGAGAACAAGCTCGTTTTCAGTTATTTGTAATAATGCCATT